>JZKD02S1763809.1:584333-638817 GCA_000966675.3 Picea glauca
ACCTCGCAAAGGATGGAAACAGAAGAATAGTTCAATATTTCAGAAAAGGGGAATTAAATCCCCAGGATTTAAGAACTATAAGAAGAACCCAAGAATGACCTTCCCAGCCCGGAGTATGCACCAGCAAAATTTTCCCTCCTTGACTAGAAATAAAACTTTTGGACCCATATCAGTGAAGACTGATAACCCAAAGAGAGAACCTTTGAAATGTTGGGGTTACGGGGAAGAAAATCTATTGAGAGACTGTCCACACCGACAACAGAATAGTTGGAGGATTTATAACATCCAGGAAACTACCATTGCCAATGATGTGGCCAGGAGTGTGCCACAAATTTATGCAGCCTTGGATAATAACCAAGCCGACCACCAAGCTTCAGTAGTGGAAATAGAAGGTATGATTTCCAACCATCTAGTGTCTATTTTAATTGACCCTGGTTCAAATTTGAGTTATATAGCCCCTAAAGCTGTTGATAAGTGTAAACTACAGCCACAAAAACATACCAAGCCATTGTTGGTACAGTTAGCCACTGGCACCAAAAGGAGGGTAGTAGAGGTTATACCAGCCTGCCAATTGATGTTGGGTATATTCCCCACCCAAACAACCCTTAACTTATTACCCCTGGGATCATATGATCTGCTGATTGGTATGGACTGGATATCCACCCATAAAGCTAGATTGGACTGTTACCACAAAACCTTAGAATGTGTAAGTAAAGAAGGGAAAAAGATAACCCTTCAAGGGATCTGAAAACCTATCTCGGTGAGACAAATATCATCTCTGCAAATGAGAAAGTATTGTCGAAAGGGATGTCCCCTATATGCAATACAGGCGTTGGAAACAATCGAAGGTGATAAACCAAGCCTTGATGATCACCCTATCCTGAGAGAATACAAAGATGTGTTTCCGGAAGAGGTACTGGGTTTACCTCCAAGAAGGGACATAGACTTCTCGATAGAACTTGCACTGGGAGCAGTGTCGGTGTCTAGGACACCCTACCGGATGACCACACCCAAGTTAGTTGAACTCAAGTTGCAATTAAAAGAAATGATGGATAAGGGATATATTCGGCCTAGTGTGTCTCCATGGGGAACACCAGTCCTGTTCGTGAAAAAGAAGGATGGTACCTTTAGACTGTGTATAGATTATAGGCAACTCGATAAGGTAACTATAAATAACAAACACCCCTTGCCCAGGATCAATGACCTGTTCAATCAATTGGGTGGTGCGTCTATTTTCTCAAATATTGATTTGAGGTCCGGATACCATCAAGTCCGAATCAAGGGTGAAGACATTCATAAAACTGCCTTCCGAACGAGGTATGGTGACTATGAGTTTGTGGTGGTGCCATTTGGGTTGACCAATTCCCCTGCCACTTTTATGTGCTTGATGAACAATGTACTCAGCAAATTCCTAGACAAATTTGTGCTTGTTTTTATTGACGATATATTAATTTACTCCAAGAATAGAAAATAGCATGAAGAGCATCTTAGACTTGTGTTGCAAGTGCTAAGAGAACATCAACTCTATGCCAAATTCAGCAAATGTGAATTCTTCCAGAAGAAAATACATTACTTAGGCCATGTTCTCTCTGAAGAAGGAGCAGTGGTAGATCCTGACAAAATCAGGTCTAATATGGAATGGCCTACCCCAAAGGATGTTTTGGATGTTAGATACTTTATGGGATTAGCAGGATACTATAGGAGATTTATAAAAGGATTCTCCAAGATTGGTTGTCCAATCACTTCCCTCGAGAAGAAGGGGACAAAATTCCTCTGGACACAGAAGTGTGAAGAAAGATTTCAAATCCTGAAACATCTACTGACCCATGCACTCGTGCTAAAGATCGCCAATCCAGAAGCTGACTTCCTTATGTGCACAAATGCCTGTAAGGAAGGGCTCGGAGGATTCCTTATGCAGGAAGGAAGTGTGATCCGCTATGAATCCTTAAAATTGAACAAGCATGAAGTCAATTATGTGACTTGTGATCTAGAACTGGTTGCCATAGTGCATGCGTTGAAAATGTGGAGGCATTACCTCCTGGGAAGAAAGTTTGTTCTTATGATAGATCACTATGGATTACGATACCTGTTTGATCAACCAAAGCTCAATGCTAGACAAGCTAGGTGGATGGCCCTCCTTAGCAAGTTTGATTTCGAGATCAAACACATTAAAGGAAAGGAAAATAGGGTGGCTGATGCCCTTAGCAGAAGTATGAAATCAATTCACCAAGAAGCACTGAGCACCTGTGAGACAGATGTCAAAGAAAGAGTCAGAAATGCACAAAAGATAGATCCATTTGTCCAGACTGTGACCATGTACCTATAGCGAGAACCCGTCGGAGTAAAATATGAAGGCTACCAGATGACCGAAGGAGGTCTGCTCACTTACAGAAGAAGATTTTACATCCTAGATTGTGATGACTTGAAGAGGTTCATACTGGATGAACTACATAAAAGACCCTACTCTGGTCATCTGGGATACCAGAAGATGGTCACGGCCACTAGGAGACAATTCTATTGTCTTGGAATGAAGAAATACATAGCCGATTACTTGTCCAAATGCATAGAGTGCCAACAAGTTAAAGCAGAACACCGACACCCAGGATTATTACAACCTCTACCAATCCTAGAATGGAAATGGGAAACCATCTCCATGGATTTCATCATTGGATTACCAACCTCAAACAAACAGAATGATGCCATTATGGTGGTGGTGGATAAATTGAGCAAGTCTGCTCACTTCATCCCCGTCAGTTCAACTTTCAAGGCAATAGACATCGCCCAAGTATTCATGAAGGCTATATTCAGACTGCATGGTATGCCAAAAGAGATCGTGTCTGACGGAGACACGAAATTTACTTCTAACTTTTGGAAATCACTGATGGATGGCTTAGATACCAAATTGTTGTTTAGCACCACCTATCACCCTCAAACCGACGGACAAATAGAATGAGAGAACCAAATACTTGAAGACATGCTAAGAATGCATGTAATGCATCAACCCATGAAGTGGGAAGACTACCTGCCACTGGTAGAATTCGCCTACAACAACGGCTACCAAACATCCTTGAAGATGAGCCCCTTAGAAGCCCTCTATGGTAGACAGTGTAACACTCCAGACAGCTGGAGTAATCCCATAAACAGGATTTCTTTTGGACCCAACATGTTGAAATAAATGGAACAACAGGTGACTCAGATAAAGTAAAACCTGAATGTCGCCCAGAACCGACATAAAAGTTATGCCAACCAAAAGAGAACTCCAAGAGAGTTCAAAACGGGAGACCATGTATATCTCAGAGTTAGACCCCGGAAGAGTTCTTTGAAAATGGGAGCTTGTGCCAAGTTGGCACCTCTTTATTGTCGACCCTTTGAGGTTCTAGATAGAGTGGGACCTGTAGCCTATAGGCTAGCACTTCCTCCCACAGTCAGAGCACATAATGTTTTCCATGTCTCATTATTGAAGAAATATGTACATGATGCTAACCATATAATTGATTGGTCTATTATTTAGGTGGAACCAAAGGGAGAATGTCTACCAGAACCTCAATGCATACTTGACAAAAAGGAAACCCCGCTTTGGAACCAAACCATTGCACAGGTCAAGGTGCAGTGGAAACATTTTGGCCCAGATGAGGCTACATGGGAAATGGAGGATGCCATGAAACGAGCATATCTGATTTTGTTTACACCTATACATGCATGTCATGTTTATAGATAAGAACATAGAGGAGGATGTTCCCTTAAGGGGGAGGGAATTGTAACACCCTGTTTCCCCCAGTCTGTAAAAATAACTATACTAGCCAAGAACTGTGGCAAACTCAAAAATGTGAATGTGTGATGTGAATGGACCTTGTGGAAAAGGTCGATGAATGTAAATAATATATATATATATATATATACATATATATATACATATATATATATGTGTGTGTGTGTGTGTGTGTGTGTGTATTGAAGGACTGCTGAGAGGGGATATGATGGAAAAGAGACCATTACAGCTGAAGAAAGGTGGTGGAAGGCACTTGGAAAGGTGGCGTTAATTTCTGTCGAAACCGATACCGTATTTGGACTTCACTGGCCCGGAGAACAAAGAGAGGCTTGTTGGCCCTGAATTAAATGACTTGTTAGGATTGGTAGGTAAAGGGCTCCTCATGAGTAATGAGGGATGGGGGTGAACCGCCCATCTGTAGAGTCCTCAGACCTGACCAATGCGAGGAAAATCATGCCACATGGAACCTCGCTGAACAGAGAAAAGGCAGGAAGTGTGGGCGATCAAGGGTAGATGCGAGGGAAGGAAGAAAGAGAACTCTTGAAAAATACAGAGTGAGTGATAGAAAAAAAGAAGGAGAGTAACATTCATTCTCGGTCACTGGAAAATAGAGACATAGTCTCGCAGCATCGTGGTCTCAGCTCGGGGGTGGCTAGTGGTAAATCCATTGGGAGTCGCTGAGCCTACGGTTGGGGATAAACGAGAACCCCTCTCAGCAGTTGCAATCACATCTGGTGTTATTTCTGATAAGTGTTTTACATTTTGCATCTTGAAATTTATATGCTGACATGTATGCTCACAGTCTATGTAGTTTTATGAATGGTTTGAGTATAAGACTGCCTGTGTAGTGTTTTGATTTAGAAATGATGGTTGCACGCATATAATGGAAAGACTACGTATGGCTTATGTTTTATAAATCGCTACTTACACACATATTGAATTAATTTAGACTTCAAATCTGTTCTCGGGAAATCCATGCCCTTATCCGTCTCAGGTCCCTAGATAGAGCTCCCCACAGAGATACCCTTCTTAGAAAGATCACCAAGAACCTGGAAAAGGATTTGAAGGCTCAAGTATTAGTAACCCTGTATGAGGAAGAATGATCCTCTTGAAATCCCGAAATAGCAGTGAAGGAATACCGTGTTTGCTTCGCAAGAGTCGTCAAGGAGGCATTTGACGGTCGGAATTCTCCGTGGAGAATTCATGAAGTCCCGAGAGCTGTTAGATCTTGCAGAGGAGTAGGGGAGTTACTGTAAGCCTATTTTCAAGTTTTAAGTTCAGGATAAATCGGACCGTAGGATCTGATTCGACAAGGACCGTTGGATCACTCGTGAAATCTCATTTCGTGGATTCGTGAGTTGAAGGGTTAAAACCCTTGCCTCAAGATTCGCAAGGTCATGAAAGGCGAAGTCCAGAAGGGGCAAAAGGATTTGTGTGAGCCAGTTATTGGTGAAGCGCATTGAAACTCGGTATTTCAGGGTTTCGTCGGTTGAAGAGCTGAAATCTTATCATCAGGATTTGCGAAGTCCGAAACTCCAAAAAGGCGGGAAGTTCCATTGCGAGACCCACGTTGACGATGTGTCGAAATTTTGGCATTTTGGCATATCGGTGGATAGGAGGTTGAGACTTTTGTCCCGAAAGTCCTGAAGTTGTGAGTTGCGATAAGGAGTAATGAGGAGTTCAGGATCTCGACACTTCGGGTGTCGGGATACAAAGGAGGTAGCGCTTCGGGAAGTGAAGTTGCGAAGTGTCTAAGATGAGGATGAGGGACACGTGGTAGAACCACAAGGTGGGACCATGCGATAGATAGGCAGACACGTGTCACCTAGTGAAAGGAGTCAATGCCCGTTGACCTCTCACATCTCGGTGATTCGTGAGATAAGGGAACGAGAGTTCAACCCTTCGACTTGCAAAGTTGCAAATAGTGAGAACGCAAGAGGGAAAGCTAACATCACTTCTCAGGGATTTGTGAGATAAGGGAACGAGAGTTCAACCCTTCAACTTGCGAAGTCGTGAGTAGCGAGAATGCTAGAGGGAAATCTAGCATTGCTTCTCGGGGATTCGTGAGATAAGGGAACGAGAGTTCGACCCTTTGACTTGCGAAGTCATGAGTAGTGAGAATGCGAGAGGGAAAGCTAACATCTCTTCTTGGGGATTTGTGAGATAAGGGAATGAGAGTTCAACCCTTCTATTTGCGAAGTCGCGAGTAGCGAGAACGTGAGAGGGAAAGCTAACATTGCTTCTCGGGGTTTTGTGAAGGGAAGGTGCCAAGGTTGGATGCCACAACTTGAGAAGTGGCGAGTAGTGAGGGGAGCTAGCGTTAAGCTTAGCCAGTGGTCATGCATGGAAGGCACTGACAGAGGAGAGCTATACCCATTTTGTGATCTAGGGTATCGCAATATTGGAAAAGAAGAGTCGGGAGTTTCAACCCGCGAACTCGCGAGATTGTGAGTTGCGACAAGCGCTTTCAGGAATAGGCCTTGGTCATAGCACTGTGGTCACTTGGAGAGGGTGGAGCTCACACCTAGTGTTGTTCGCACAGGGGAGCTTCTGAAAGGACCTGTGGATCGATTGGATGAAGATTTCAGCTGGAAATCAAAAGAGGCCGCTTTGGCTCATAAAAGGAACTGAACGATCCTTAAGACGGGGAGGTCACGCAGAGGCTCTGTCAAGGAAGAGGTGGTGTCTGCAACTTGTTGTAAGCTCCGTAGGTTTTCGGGGGTTCTATCCCTCTAGAAAAGGCAAAAATTTATTACACCGCGGTGGGTGTGTTACAGGGACTTCCTATGTACCTAAAGGTACATGGAAGTGATATTCCATCTATAGGTGTTGTTTAATGTGGTACTACCTGAAGGGGTACTAACAAGTCTAATAAAGTTTTCCAACTAGGTCAAATAATCGTTTCAAGTAACCACATGAACTCTTCTATATTTCCTACATGTATTCTTACCCAACCATAGTTTTACACATTGAATGGTATATCCGATTTTATTTAAAGAGACTCGAACATGTCTCTAAAAAAAATAAAAAATGAGCTTTCTAACCACCAAAAAAGATCTTACAATTACTAAAAAATAACTTATGAAAAACCGTAACTTACACAAGAAATATATAATAATAGAATTATTCAAAATCTAGACAAATTCCACAATTAATTCACTATGTCAACTCAAGATTCCAAAATATTTAGAGTTTGAAACTTCAGTGAAAACAAAATACATTGAAAATGCCAAAATAACCAATTTCAAGATTTGTCACAAAGCTTGGTTTCCATGGACTATATGTCCAAAATTATAGAGAACTAGAACATGAAATTCTGAGAACCTCTAATATGACCTATATACTCATTCTTCAAAAAATTTTACTATATAAAATCTCATAGAAAAAATACTTATAGATAGAATCCCAAGATTACTTGTTTAAAATTGAATTCAAGATGAGCCAAAACACTATCTCTCATAGGCTACATCTACGAAAGTATAATGACCCAATTTTTTTTTTTACCAAAGATACTTTGATATGTCTTCGAAGTAACCACCAAATTCCATTGTATGAATCATCCCAAAAAAAGTGTTACAATGAAGATGTCAATATAACTCACTTGAAGCAACAAAATCCTAGGATTGATGCCATTGAGACCAAATGTTATGATCCAATGCCTTAAAAATGATAAAAAGTAAATGAATATAGTCCAATTTGAGGTGGAAACCTTTTTTTACAATATATCTAATTCATAAGACAACATGAGATATCATAAGATGATCCTAAGACTAGGTCTCCTTTGCATATATATAGGAGACAAAGGCTACAATCACAAGGGATTCACCTTGTTGACCAATATCTTATCACTTTCATTCATAAAGTAAGTTTTCTAGTTGTTAAAAATAAATTCAACATATTGTAGGTATTGGGGGGGATGTCAGGTATCAAGGGGTTTATAGGAATTGGGGGGTATGAAAAGGGGTATATAGTAAAAACATGGGTTTCTTTTATTGTAAATATGTATTGGGAGAGGGGTTAACAAAAGTATTTGGGGAGGTATTTATCAATATCTAGTGAAATTAAGGGTATTCTTTAATATCCCATGAATGTAGGTGCTATGTCACAGGTTCATTGAGTGAAGACCCCATAGGTACAATGAAGGTTTCCGACCTACATAGAGATATAACACTAGAAATGTAATAATTCAATATCTAGGGATTAATAAGGGGTTTTATATATAACATGGGGAATTTTCAAGGGCCTAAGAAATGTTTTTGTCTTACTCCCTCAACCATGGTAAGGGTTGTAAGACCCATTCTTATTGTCCAAAGCATACTAATGATGCCCACATTCCCAATGGGAATCCTTCTTCATTACCATTGAGTATCATAAATCTTCATATATGCAATGACGACCTTTTCCTCCTCCACTATACATGGTTGGAATCCTAATGCATGTTCTTATCATAAAAAACATACTAATGGTGCCCATATTTATAATTGAAGGCCTTTCTCATGGACATTAAGAACGAGAAATATTCATTTATTCCCTAAGGTATTTTCTTTCCTCCCTTGGCCATGGTATAGGTATTGAATCCCACATGTGTTGTGAAAAAACTCTTAATAGGACCCATATCCCACCTAGATTCCATAGAACCCTTAGAGAGGATATGCTCAATAGCCATTCAGGACACAAAGTCATAATACACTTCATAGTGACTGCCCCCCTTTCTTTGTACTTAAATTTCATTAGTGAATAAAAGAGAGAAAAGAACATACCTAACCTTCTAGCTAGGTTTTATCCCATATTGGGTTTCCGAGGATACTTCTTGTGTCCATTTGTGTGGATGGTGTGTATATTTTCTTGTTGTTCCTTTTTTCGTATTCAGTTATTTTTATAAATATGAGAAATAAACTAGTAATAACTAATATGGGATTTATGGAAACTTAGTTTGCATAGTATAATATTTCATAATATTATAAGATCTATTTTGATGAGATGTTCCAGTGGAATATCTGTAGAATTTTACATATCATATTGGTATCAGAGCATTTTTCTTTGGGATATTTGTGGAAAATTGCAAGATCTAGGAGGTGTCTTAGAAAAAACTTTGCACAACCCTAGCCATAAAAAATGAGTTTGTTCACAACAACCATCAAGATCTAGTAGAAGTGATATTTGTGATGCTAGAAGATAAATTTACTACTATCTCTCACAATATATCCCTCCTCCTAGTGGATCTACCAAGAAATATTGGACCATTTGGGGAGGCTTGAGGATCTAAATTAGAGATCAGGTCAGAAGAGAAATTGATAGAAAATGAAGACCCAGAAAAGGTGTCAAGGAAAGGTCCCAAGAATGAGTAGCCATGTTCAAATTACATTACCCCTTCATCATATTTATTTAAAATGGAAGTGAAATTGGATATCAAGCCATACCAAGGTGATATCTATGCATTAAATTTGAATCATTGGTTGAAATAATTAGAGGCTTATTTCATTGTTCACAATATATTTGAGGAGAAAAGGATTTTTTTTTTCCCAATTGAAATTAGAGGACCATGCATTAACATGGTGGGAAATCCACGTGGAAACACTTAGGCTAGAGGGTGATCATATAGTAGTTAAGTGGGATGACTTCAAAACCCTCATCAAGTCCCATTTCTACCGTATCCGGTATGTAGAGGACCAATCCATTCCTTGGCATTACTCTAGACAAAGGAAATGGAATAGTGTGTAGAAGAACACCATTGGATTCATAAATATGACTATCATGTTGGCTATCTCTCCCAATAACCCATATGTACTCCTCCAGTATCTTCGGGGTCTACACAATCATTTGTAAAAGCAATTGATGCTCTTAAAGCCCAATATAATTGATGAGGCCTATGTGAAAGAATAGTACCTAGAAAATATATGCCACAAGAAAGGACGAGATTGTAATATTTTAAGCACAATCCAAGATCTAGTTGTGATAAAAAACTACACTAGAAATTGCAAGAAAAAAAAAGAAGAGAAAATGAAACAACATTCAAAAAGACAATATTATTGAAGAACCAATTCAAATTTCACTTGTATATTAATTATTGACACAATTACAATATATATAGTTTATCCATGGATAAATGCACATAAGGTTTGGGTTCATTGTGCATGCACTAGTTATATTTAGCTAGTTCTTAACTAATCAATACCATGAGTTAATACTATGGGTCAATACCATGCGCCAATAAGTGCTAAATCATAAGTTTGAATGCATTAATAATAAAGGAAATGTGCATGTCATAAGGGGATAATTTATCCACATCCAATGCATATTAGTTTCCTAATAAATGCCATTTGTTATACCTACTATAAATAATAATGGTAAAAATAGGAAACCCTCTAAATTTTAGGAATGGCTAAAATAGACATGGATGTCATTTGAAAAGTGGAATTTTGTGCATGTACTCAGAAAATCCAAATAGTTCCAAGAAGAAAGAGCACCAAGATGCTTCCAAGGAGGGGGAAAATAAGTGGAAAGGGAAATACAAGAAGACAACAACCAATGCATATTAGTGCAAGGATTGAAATAACCACTACAAGCATTGCAATATCAATGGTCACACTAAGGAATTTTTTTTTTTAATCTACATCTAGAGATAAAACATAAGAACCGTAATAAGGATACCAAGAAGAATAAAATTCCATCCATGGATTCATGCAATTGGGTAGAGAAAAGCTCATATGTGGATGGGAATATTTCATGCATTTTAATGAAGAAGAGATGAATCTAAGTAGAATTCATAAAAAATAAGAGAAGGAGATGATAAAACTATTCCATATCAATATATAGGTCAAGAAGACCAAGGTATATCCTCTATTCAATTACAGTTCACTAGACCATCTCATAACATTCTATCTAGTCAACAATATTGGGTTAGAAGTTCATGATCATTCAAGCCCATACCCATTGGGGTGGTGAAAAGGATGTAGAAATGAAGGTCAATAAAATGTGTAAGATCA
This sequence comes from Picea glauca, assembly GCA_000966675.3. Taxonomy (NCBI): domain Eukaryota; kingdom Viridiplantae; phylum Streptophyta; class Pinopsida; order Pinales; family Pinaceae; genus Picea; species Picea glauca. The sequence continues at coordinate 595,089 of JZKD02S1763809.1, forward strand.
AATTTGTTGTAAGTGCAAATTTTGTCGATGAAGTGGATTTGGACGTTGTACCCCTTGATGTATGTGTTGTAGTGGTTGGAATCCCATACATGCATATGAGGGATGTGATATTCATACATGGAGAAAACCATTACCTCCTAATCAAGGATGGGGAGTCCTACATCATCAACACACACAATGATAAATCAAATATCTCACTATCAAGTGCCAACCAAGCCAAAAAGTTGATTAGTTCAAGTAAAAATTGTGTTTTTCTTTTCTTACAAGAGAATTAGTCGAGTGATGAATCAATAATAGTTAATCCATCGTTGGAGGGATGGACTAAAAAGTACAAACAATAGTTGGAGGATATGTTGAAAGAATACAAAGGAGTTTTCTAGGATCCTAAGGGAATACCTCCTAATATGGAAGTGGAGCATGTGATGCAGTTGTTTCGTAACTCCATATTACCAAATATTTGGCTATATAAACAGTCTATTCTAGAAGTAGATGAAATGAAGAAACAATTGCAGTAGTTATTGGAACAAGAATGAATGAAACCAATCACCTTAGCTTGTGGGTCACATATCATCATTATACCAAAGAAGGATGGGACTTGGTGTATTTGTATCGAATATAGAGATTTGATCAAGATTACACTCAAGAATTGGTACCCTCTACCTAGGATTGATGAATGGTTAGACCAATTGCAACATGCCAAGTACTTTACCAAGTTGGAACTGAAATTAGGATACCAATAGGTGTGTTTCAAATCATAAGACACTTGGAATACCACCTTTAAGACAAGGCAAGGTTTGAATGAATGGTTGGTCATACTATTTGGTTTATGTAATGCAATAGCTACATTTATGAGATTTATGAATGATGTATTGTGTGCATATTTCGATTCATTTATTATAGTGTATTTGGATGATATATTGGTTTACATATATACCTAGGAGTAGCACATCACACATCTCATGAAGGTGTTAGAAACTATATAAAATCACCAGTTGTTGGATAACATCAAGAAACGTTAGTTTTATGAGTTCTCATTGGCCTATTTTGGGTATGTGATTGGTGGAGGGGAGCTCAAGATAGATCCTGCAAATATGAAGGCTATCATAAAATCACCAATTCATAATAATGACAATAAAATAAGGATATTTTTGGGGGAATTACAATACCTATGGAGTTTCATAGCATCCTTTTTAACAGTAGCTATACCACTCCATGGAATAACAACAAGTGTTAAGAGTTTCTAGAGGGGAAATAATCAAAAAAACATTTAAACGAGAAAAAATGAAAGAATGATTAAGCACCAGTTATTGCATTACCTAACTTGCAAAAAAACTTCAAAGTGTATATAGATGCAAGGAGGTAAGTCATTATTCTATAATTCTAAGATATTTTGTGGGGGATTCTTGAAATACCCTACCTATGATAAGGAACTTACTCCCTAATTCAATATGTTGAGGAGTGGAAGAGATATATAATGTTAAACGAAACTATTATCAGCATAGATCACCAACCACTATAGTATTTTTAGTGCTAGAGTAAGTTTCAATAAACCTTACATTACAAGTGGATGGCGTTTTTGCAGCAATTTCATCTAGTAATCAGGTATAACGAGGGAAGAAATAATAAGTTGGAAGAAATGATTTCAAGGCCACCCACATCCATGATTACATATTTAGGAACTCTTACGCACGTGGAGTGTTTTACCCATGATGCATGCAAAGATGCATATGTAGAATATGAGTACTTTAAAGAGGTTTTTTAGCAACTACAAGGTCAAATTCATGTATAATAAGGTGATAATAACGATGAATACCATATCCAAAATGGGTTACTCTCCAAGATAGACATGTTCTATGTTCTTAAAGGTGAAGCATTGCAACTTATGAGAGAGGCTCACACCTCCAAAGTTGTATGACATTTTGGTGTTGGAAAGACAGTTGCTAACATACAAAGGTATGTGTACTTTCCCATAATGCAAGAATATGTAGCATGGTTTTTTAGAGGATTATTAATTTGATGTACCAACAATCCCATAAATATAAATAAAGTTCTATACCATGCCTTCCTTTTAGCGACTCGACCTTGGGAAAACATTTCCATAGATTTTGTAAGAGGTTTACCAACAGTTGGGAAAGAACATGAATATTTGTTTATGGTAGTCGACAGGTTCACCAATATATGAATTCTTATGACTTGTAAAAATACCATCAAAGGACAAAAAGTAATGAACATGTTATTTGAATAGTTTTGGATTCACTTTGGGAGACCAAGGAGTATCATCTCAAATAGGGAAACCACATTTCTCGGTTCCTTTTGGACGACACTTTGGGAGAATATGGACATTAAGTTTAAGAGATATACAATATTGCATTGATAGATAGATGGTTAGAAACAAGTATTCAATATAATATTGATGCATCTTTTGAGGGGTTATAATCAAAATCACCCAAATACCTGGGATGAAAATTGGATCTATACTCAACACTTTTATAAGAAAGCAGTCGACACTTCTATTGGTAAGTCTTCATTTGAAAATTTCTTTGGATATTTTCCTCCTTTTCTCTTAAAAGTAGTATATGTACAACAAGGAGGAGTCAGGGAGGATATCACATGAGAAAAATTGAAAACAAAGAAATTTGTCGAAAATATTAGACAAATATGTTTACAAGTATAGGATATATTCAATATGTCAGAGGAAAAGTAGAAGGCCAAACATGATCAACAAAAAACTGAAAATAAATTTAAAGAGGGAGACATAGTTTGACTATCGTTGAACAAGGAAACACTATAGGGTCTTGGTAAGAATATCAAGGATCTACAGTATGGCCCTTTTGAGTTATTGGAAAAGGTCAAAGATAATGTTGTTGGAATATTGAGGGGGGGGGGGGTGAATCGTTATGAGTTGTTTTTACCACTTTAAATCACAATATATAAACTTAAAATTTATCAACAACATATCATTTATGATTTCATTCAATATATCATGAGCATATAACCATAAACAATATCATAAAATCAAATAACCACATGCACAGTACACCATAATTTACATGGAAACCAAAATGGGAGAAAAGCACATAATAATTTCTTATATATATAAAGAATTCATTCATAGGAAGCACCAAATTCCAAATTCTCCATCACCAACTAGAAGGGGGAACCAACCTTAAGGAAGCATCAACTCCCTGAGTTCTCCGACACCAACCGGAAGGAGGGTATGACCCCTTGATTTACAGGAACCAACCTAAAGGAAGCACCAACTCCCTGAGTTCTCCAACATCAACCAAAAGGAGACTACAACCCCATTTCCTTACTTCATTCTTCCACCCTGAAATATAAGTGTAGACTTGCTATCACTACCATTGATATTGCCACTACCAATGTCACCAATACGTCAACAAACCTTTCACTGTCACTACCACATCAACATGTGACTACCACTATCACATTAACCAACCTATCATGATCACTGTCACATCAACCTGTGACTACCATTTTCACATCATCCAACCTGTCACTGATGATCAACCAATCCTCCAACTTCTCATTGCCTCTATCACTGATATACCATCATCAACCAACTTATCCACTCACATGGATACAAAAAATATCACCAAACCATGCACATCAACCATGTACATTAATAATCAACCATGTACATCAACTTGTATCAACCATGCATCAACTAGGCACATCAACCTGTACCATACCATGTACATCAACCTATACCATACATGCATAAACCACGTACATCATTTTGTACCATACCATGTACATCAACCATGTATGTCAACATGTACCATACCATGTACATCAACCATGTACCTCAAAATGTACCATACCATGTACATCAACCAGGTACATCAATCATGTACTATCTCATGCGTCAACCATGTACCATATCACATACATCATGAGATATCATCAATGAAGTGCGTCAAGCATAACCAAGATAAATAAACCATGTACCAAGAGGTATCATCAAACATGTGCCATATCACTCATATACCATACAATAAACCATATTCTCAGTATCAAACATGTTCCTCTAACAATGTATCATACCATCAACAAGGTGTACCATGCACAATCACTACCATGACATGCCCAAAGCTTGTACCATATAAACATAAACATAAGCCTAAAAACTAACACATAATCATAAGCCTCAAAACTAACACATAAGGATACCTTTGATCCTGTAGTTGACCTGATACACAATATTACATGCATGTATCTCTTCCTCAACTTCAACAAAAAGAGAATAGCATGTTTATCAAGTTTTACCTCAATCTCATGAGACTAGATTTGGATTAGTCAGAAACCCTAGTTTAAAAAAAGAATAAATCCATACATGTTATGAATAAAGATATGAAATTATATCCACCAACATTCTAAGATATTTCTTCCATCGCCTCAAAGTTTCAGGTTCCAAAACTTCTCAAAACCAAAGTTATAACGAAAATGACAAACCTTCCTCAATTTTAGCCTATTTTGAAGAGTGAACTTGTACGGCATGCCCTGTGATCAATATTTGATATCTGACTCTGAAACTCGCACACAAGATACTACAAACTGTTATATTTCCACTTCAATTGGTATCACCGAATTGAGATCTTCTATGAATACGTTAGGATTGTTTTACCAAGAACACATGTTTGCAACTAGTTTTAGGACTAGCCAAAAACCCTATCTTTCACAGGGTGTATCTCCCGAAATAAAACTACCCAAAAGATCAAATGTTTACCACAGGTACCTTGATATGTATTTGCAATAGCCTCCAATTTTTTCTATCATATTCATTCTAGAATCAACGTTACATCAAAAATCGTAAGATGACCTTTAAATAACATACCTTAAAACACATCATCACAATAATTCATCCTCCCTTAGAATTTATCCCTTCTTTACTTTATCTTCCCTTTGAAATTTTCTTTAGATATCCTTGGTTACCTCATATAATAATCACTTGCTCACTTATATATATATTCAGTGAACTTCTTTTTGTACACATGAGAGATTATTTGAGGTGTATTTGTACTTTTTCAAGTAAACTCTTTCCTTAACTTTAGGGTTTCTTGAAATTTCTTGTTACAACCACTTTACCCTTTCATTAATGACTTGCAACCAATTAGGGGCTTCTTAACCCATATTTGGGGATTCCAACTTCATTATCTCACAACTCCTCAACTGTGATGAACCATGTGGTGTACCACCTACCGTTGAAAATGACATGAAAAGCATTATCCATTTATTTGTGTGTTACCTACATTTACCCTGTCCTTCATGTCCTTATTCCTAAAGAAACTTCAATATTCATGACCAAACCTATGGTTTTATTGTAGAATTATTCAAAGCATCTTTTCGTCAGGTCGATTCTTAGAGCTACGCCATAAGGGGAACATTTTGGAGAGTTATCCAAATAAACCCATCACATATATTGACATCAATGACAACCACGGCTTGTTGACATTAATGACAACCAACTGTCTAACAACATCAATGAAAACCAACTGTCCAACAATATCCCCCTTTGGAATTGATGGAAATACTCATACTACAACACTCTACCTATGACCAATGCTCCTCCAATGTTTCTCTTTCCCTTTGACATCAATGGAAAATGATATCTCCCCTTGGGGATGCTCCCCCTAACTTCATGCTTCTAATCTTTCTTTTTCTCCCCCTTTGACATCATAGGTAAAAATATAACTTCCCCTATTAGCATATCTTCTCTAAATGACCTCTTTCTCTGGCTTCATGTGTTCCCCCTATCTTTAGTCTTTTGATCTCTTTCTCTGACAATTTATCTTCCTTCAATTTTATGCAAGATGTCGTGTAGGTCAATGTGGGATTTCCTGTATATGCTTTATTTCCTCTCTTTTGATGTTCTTTTTCCATTGGTGATTCCTCTTGCGATTCACTGACATACATAAAAAACAATTCAAAGTTACTTGACTTCAAATATTCATGGCTTGTCAAGTTCACATTAATGACCATACTTTCTTCTAGCGATATAGTTTATGTTATGTCTTTCACTACTTGACTTCTTGATTCCACTTGTCCATTGATTCCACTGCTTCCAATTGCTAATCTGCTCTCATACACTATTTCAGACCTATCAAATCTCTCATGAATCCATATTTGTCCATATGTCATAAGTTTTTCCATGACTTTGTTACTCAACTACATACACTACTGACCCATCTGTCACTTTACCGTTCTGAATATTACCTTTCCAAAATATGTAAACACTTCATACTACTTGAGAGATAGTTATTTGATATGTACAATTGCTTCTTAGACTCTCCTTATTCAATATTCATATTTATTGGGAGTCTCCAAGACGAATGTGTCTGAAAAATACTTTCTCTAATGCAGAGTAATCTCCCTCTTCATCTAAAGATTCATCATCATCTTCTTTTGGAATACTGACCTCCTCCTCTTTTCTTGTGGATTCATCATTATCTCATACTACTAGAAATCCTATGAGAACTATCTCTAGGACCTAGTATTCATTCACCTATTCTTCTTGTTTTTAATTTCTTCTCCAAACCTTTCTGTGTCTAACATCTTCATTTTTTCCTATACATTTGTCTTGATCTCGTACTATTTCCAATCATGAGACTATGACTTCTGGGTTTCCTTCATTCATCTGTTCTTCCTTTACCTATTCTTGTTTTCTTTTCCAAACCCTCTTATATATGATATCAACGTTCTCTTTCATAGAAGTATTCATCATGATTCTACAATCACAAGATATATGTCCATAGTTATGGAATTTGTAACATTCAATATTATAAAGAGTCACATATGCATTTCTTGCTTGACTGTTTCTTCCATAATCTCTGAAATATGAAAGTTTATGTCCAAAGTTAGTACAAATAAAAAAATGACAATAAAAGAAACTTTAATACATGGCAGTGAATGATCTTCTTTCAGGTGTAGTCCTTTTGAATTCATGCCTCAACTGATCATGATCTTCTCTTTTGATGATTCCTTCATCATGACTGAAACTTCTTTGTCACTTAAATGTGGAAGGTCTTCTTGAATATGTATCTCTATTATACACATTCTTATTTTATTATTTCTAACCATGATTCATTCCATTGATTACTTTTCCATAACTCTTACCCTTGTCTTTATTCTTCCTTTCTGGAAACCTAGAGAACTTCTCTTCAACCGACTGTGTGGGGCTTATTTTTTCTTCAACGCTCTCATTGTGGTTTACATATATTTTTTATGAGGACTCACCAATGCATCCAAAACCTATTATTTCTAGTATAGTATAGTTATTCAATTTCTTTTTGAGTGTATCAACTTCAATCCTAAATGATACAACTTCTTCTTCAAGCTTCTCACAATATTCTTCCTTCTTTGTCATATGCATATTCATTACTTTTTTTTTATCTCTTTGCTTCCTTAAGTTGAATCTTCAAGGAGATTATTTATTCTTCGAGTTTCTTTCTTGTTGAATTAATTATTCTTCAATATTTTTTTCCTTAAGTTCTTCTATCTACTCCGCTTGCTTTCTTAGTGATGCAATTTCGGATTCAAGACATCGCTTCTCTTCTGACTGACTTTTGCATGTTTCTTCAATCCTTCTTGCTTCTTCTACTTGGACTTCTTCAGGACTTTGAAAACCTTCCTTTAGTTTGATCAATCCTTTCTCGAGTGACTTGTGACTTTTTTATTCTCTTTCTTTAGTTCATCGAAAGAACTAATTAGTTCCACTTCTAGATCTACTATTCCTTCTTCAGAATCTTCTTCTTTCGAATCTGTTTGACATTATGAGCATATTTCTTCTTGTTTGGATTTAATGTCTTATTTATTATGATTAGCATGTTATAGCTCTATTATAAGATTATAATCCTCAAAGTATATATTATGTAGATTATCCCAAAGCTCTTTGGATGATGAACATTTTCCCACTTTGTCTTTTATGAGATCAGATAATCCTTCCCAGATGAAATCCATTGATAATTTTTTGTTTCTTCCTAATTATTTCTTGGATGAAATATTTGGAGGTTTCTTTGTAGAAATGTATCCTATAACAACCAATTTCAAAACATCATAACCCTATTCCTGTAAAAATGTTTTCATCGTGATAATACACATCTCATAGGTTTCACTATTATGACCATCGAACTATGGTATTCCATTGTTATATTCCTTGTTTCTCTCCATGATCTACCTTCCAGTGGTTAGAATGTTTTCTTGAAGGAACCAACTTAGATACCAATTGCTTGAATACTAAGAAGGGGGGGGGTGAATCAATATGAGAAATTTTTACCACTTTCAATCACAATATATAAACTTCAAATTTATCAACAATATATCATGAGAATATAACCATAAGTAGTATCAACATATCAAATAACCACATGCAGAGTACACAAAAATTTACGTGGAAACCCAAATGGGAGAAAACCACATAATTCTTTCTTATATATTTCAAGAGTACATTCATAGGAAGCGAAAAATTCCAAATTCTCCAGCACCAAAAAGAAGGAGGCACTAACCCCCTGATTTGTAGGAACCAACCTGAAGGAATCACCAACTCCCTGAATTCTCTAGAACCAACCAGAAGGAGGATACAACCTCCTGATTTATAGGCACCAACCTGAAGGAAGAACCAAATCCATGAGTTCTTTGCAACCAACCAGAAGGAGGCTACAACCCCCTTTCCTTTCCCCGTCCTACTACCCTGAAAGATAAGTGTATACTCATTGTCACTACCACTGATACTATCACTGCCAATGTCACCAATACATCAACCAAACTTCCGCAGTCATTGCCACATCAACCTGTGACTACCACTGTCACATAAACCAACCTTTAACTCTCGTTGTCACATCAACCTATGACTACCATTGTCACACCAACCAACCTATCACTAATGATCAACCAATCATCCAACCTATCATTGTCTCTTTCATTGTCTTTATCACTGATATACCATCATCAACCAATTGATCTACTCACAAGGATACAAAAACCATCACCAAACCATGTATATAAACCATGTACATCAATCATCAACCATCCACATAAACCATGTACATCAACCTGTATCAAACATGCATCAACAATGCACATCGAACTATACCATACCATGTACATCAACATGTACCATCCTGTAAGGTAGCTAGAGAGGTAGTAGGGGGGCCGAGAGGGCCCACAGTGATAATAGTGGAGGTCATTCAATGTAAGATGGACTAGGTCCACTATATTATTAAATAAGGCCCACTATGGTAGTTAGATATAATAAATGTAAGAGGACTTCTTAGAAGGTTCTACTTCTGGAAGTATCCTCCTCTAGAATGTTCTTACGTGATGGTAGCACTATATAAAGGGGCTCAAGTAATGTAATGAGATATGAAGAGAAATATTGTATTGTGAGATGTAGCTCAATAGGAGGATGCCCCCTCGAAGAGGCAAGTGAACAGGAGAGGATCCCTTCCATAATAGGATCCATTGTATGGTGTTTCCCTACCTCAAGGGTTTTGGCAATAATAATATTGTGTAGTTTCTTCTATCTTGCTTTGTGGATATATTGTGTATTCAATATTTGTGGTTATTATATTGGTATATCTATTCAGGTTCTTAACAAGTGGTATCAGAGCACTTTTCTTGGCCAGAGTTGTGGGCAAATATTTTTATTTTTGCAGATTTGTTTTCGGAGAAGAAAAAAGAGGGCCGCAAAATTCCAGACATTTTCAGTATATTTCTGTACAAATTTTGCAGAAAAGGGTTGTAGATCTGATTTCCTCTCAGAAAAACACCCAATTTAAAAAAACAAATCGTCCGAAATGGAGTCTGGAAGGTCAAGATATTGAGGTTTTAAAATCTGCAATTTTTCAGGGTTTTTTCAGGGGACGGCGGCGCGATAGATCTACCAACCTGAATACATCTACCAATATAATAACCACAAATACTAAATACACAATATATCCACAAAGCAAGATAGAAGAAACCACACAATATTATTATTACCAAAACCCTTGAGGTAGGGCAACACCATACAATGCATCCTATTATGGAAGGGATCCTCTCCTGTTCACTTACCTCTTTGAGGGGGCATCCTCCTATTGAGCTACAGCTCACAATACAATATTTCTCTTCATCTCTCATTACATTTCTTGAGCCCCTTTATATAGTGCTACCATCACCTAAGAACATTCTAGAGGAGGAATCTTCCAGAAGTAGAACCTTCTAAGAAGTCCTCTTACATTTATTATATCTAACTACTATAGTGGGCCTTATTTAATAATATAGTGGACCTAGTCCATCTTACATTGAATGACCTCCACTATTATCACTATGGGCCCTCTCGACCCCCCTACTACCTCTGTAGCTACCTTACACATCCATTCATCAACTATGGAAATCAACCTATACCATCCATGTACATGAACCTATACCATACCATGTGCATCAACAATGTACAACATTTACCATAGCATGTACATCAAATATGTACATCAACCATGTACCATATCATGCATCAACCATGTACCATATCATGTATGTCATAAGATATCATCAATGAAGTGTCTATAGAATAACCAAGATACATGAACCATATACCAAGAGATACCATCAAACATGTGCCATATCACTCATATACCATATAAACAACCATATGACATGTATCCAATATGTTCCTCTAACAATGTATCATACTATCACCAAGGTGTACCATCCACAATCACTACCATGAATTTCCTCAAGAATGTACCATAACAACATAAGAATAAGCCTCAAAACTAACACATATGCATACCTTTGATCTTGTATCTGACTTGATACACAAGATTATAGACCTGTAGCTCATCCTCAACTTCAGAAACAAGAGAATAACATCTTCATCAAACTTTAACTCAGTCTCATGAGACTAGTTTTGGATTAGTCACAAACCCTAACTTTCAAAAACTGTAACTCCATACATGTAATGAACAAAGGTATGAAATTTTAACCACAGTTTTTCTGATATATTTCTTCCATCTCCTCTAAATTTTAGGTTCTGAAATTTCCCAAAAAGAAGTTAGAGAGAAAATGGAAAACCTTCCTAAATTTTACCCTATTGTGAAGAGTGAACTTCTACAGCATTCCCCGCGCTCAATATTTGATATCTGATTTTGAAACTCACACACAAGATACTAAAAATATTATTTTTCCACTTCAATTGGTCTCATAGAATTTGGATCCTCTATGAAGAAGTTATGACTATTTTACCTGAAACACATGTTTGAGACTAGCTTCACGATAAGCCAAAAACCCTATCTTCCACAGGGTGTATCTTCCAAAATATAACTATCCATATGCTGAAATTCTCACCACACGTGCTTGGATATGTCTTATCAACAAACTCCAATTTTAAGTATCTGAGTCATTATAGAAAACAAGTTATAGATAAAATGGAAATATGACCTTTAAACAACATACCTTAGAACACATCATAATAAGACTTCATCCTCGCTTGGAATATTGCCCTTCTTTACTTCATATTCCCTCTGAAATTTGCCTCATATATCCTTGATTACCTCAGATAATAATCACTTGATCATTTAGATAGATATTCAATGAACTTGTGTGTGTACAAATGAGAGATTATTTGAGGTGTATTTATACTTTTTCAAGTAACATATTTCCTTAACTTTAGGGATTCTTGAAATTTCTTGTTACAACCACTTAACCCTTTGATTAATGACTTGCAAGAAATTAGGGGCATCTTAACCCATCTTTGGGGCTTCTTAACCCATCTTTGGGTCTTCGAGCTTCATTACCTCATAACTCCTCAACCATGAGGAACCACGTGGCATACCACCTACCATTGGAAATGACGCAATAAGGACTATCCATCTATGAGTGTATTACCTACAATTACCTTGTACTTGATTTCCTTACTCATAAAAAAACTTCAGGCTTCATGACCACAACTATGGGTTTCTTGTATACTTATTAAAAGAATCTTCCTGTGAGGGTGATGTTGATATGGATTTACGAGTGAAAAAAAGTGAACAAAAAAATGAATACAATAACATAGAGATACGAAGAACAATAACATATATCCAGTGAACATTAACTTCTATTGAATAAATAAAATAGGATGAACTATAAAACTGAAGAACTGAAAACAACTTGCTCGAATGGTGGTATCTATCTCTAAGAAGAGATGGTTGATATGCACATATGTCTAAGAAGAATGATTACAATGAGGCTTCGCAGTCCTTTTTAACATTACTCATGAATTCCAAAACCCTAGATATCGAAAAACCTAACCCGAGGAGATGAAACGCCAAAATTTATGTGGGCTTCGATGGCTAATTTGGTACCTCAACTTCTTGGTGTCATAACTTTTACATACGACCTCTATTTTAGGTGCATGATAGCCTGCTGGAAAGGTCTTTTCGAGAAGTACAAATTATGCAATCAAACTATGATTTCGTCTATAGTTTGATTGTGGCAAGCTAAAAAAACATTGTTTGGGCCCCAAAATGGCCCTGGAAGTACAAAAATATGTATTGACATGAAAAATTCCAAAATAATTTAGTTGGGTTAGGTGGAAAGCCACAAATATCCACCTAGAAGTTGTGTAGGGATTCATATGTAGAACCCACAAGCACAAATAATTAAAGAAGAACGTGTTGAACTAAAATTGTCAAAAGGAGCCAGTTGGAATTGGTGGGTGGCCACCAATATCCACCTAGATCAATCCTCCCTGATTAGGACGAAATGGTATTCATTGCATTGAGTGCCCCCATTAGGTGAGGAAATTTATACTAAATTTGGCCCTGGCTGAGCCATTTTCCTTAGTGCAGGAGCCGCCCTACCTTGACAACCTGATAAATATGGATCCTCTGTTGGCAGGTTCCCTTGACCTGTTTGTCCAACATATGATCAGTGAATTCTTTTTCCATGTACTCAGGGTTGATCTCTATTGGTGTCAATTGTTTTTCAATCTCCGGGGTGTCCAATAATGGTGGAAAATATAGTCATAGGAGTCCACATTGAACACTAGGTGTAATCCAAGGAAGGGGGGAGTGTTGAGCTCAAAATCATTATCTACCATAGCCTTGGTAATAGTGTAAGGCCCATAGCAAAGTGGATAGAGCCTCTGATTAGGTCTTGTAAGGAGTTATTTATGCAAATGTAGCTATACCTTATCTCCCACTTGAAACTTGTGTGGTACCCGGTCTTGATCATGGCACTGCTTGTACTTAGCATTGTTTTTCTGCAAAATCTCATGGAGCTTTTGGCCGATGTGTTGAATCTGATCAATGAATCTGGTGGATTTTTGAGACTTATACTGAACATGGGAAGACTTTGTTTATGTGGTTGCAAGAGGTAGCGCAACATCAATGGAACCCAAGGGTTGGAATCCCAACCCCACCTAAAATGGGCTATGGCCAGTGGAGTTATGGAGAGCCATGTTGTAGTTGTGCTAAACATAGGGAATACTGACAACAAATGTACATGGATTCTTAGAGTTATACATGCGCAGGATTTGCATAATCATTCGATTGATGACCTCTATATGGCCATCGATTTGAGGGTGTAAGGTAGTGGATTTAGTGAGCTTGGTGTCCAATAATGACTAGAGACTCGACCAAAATGTACTAAGGAACATATTGTTTCGATTAGAGATAATGGTCTATGGTATCCCAAAATGGACCCATACTCATTCAAAGAAAATCTTGGCAGTATCTATCATTGTGATTCTCTTCTTGCAAGTTCTGAGAATAGTTATCTTTGTACATTGATCAATCACCACAAATACACATTCATTTCCTTTCTTGGTGGACATAAGGCTAGACATGTAATCCATCGAGATGGATTGCCAAGGCCTCTTGGGAGTAGGAGGATGGGTGAACAAACCTTTCTTATTGATGGCTAGCTTGGAAATGGCACAAGAACTACAAGATCTGATATACTTGTTGATGTCCTGTCAATGTTTTGGCCAATAAAAATGTTTTTGTAGAACAACCATAGTCTTATCCATGCAAAACATTCCTACCATCCGACTATAGTGAGCCTCCAAAATAAGTTTTTCACTCTCTCTTGTAGGAACATAGAGGTGGCCCATATGGCATAAAAGTGTGTCCTAAATGTGGAAACAATGACATCCGCGTGGGTACCGAAGATATGATAAGTGGTGGTGAAATTAGGATCTTGATGATAAAGCTGGGGCCATTCCAATGCCTCATGCCCACATGAATGGAGCACAATGTTGAGTGCAACCATGGGAGGTCGAGTGAGGTAGTGAGAGACAAGGTTTGTACTCCATGTCTTATACTTGATATTGAGATGGAACTTTTACAAGTATGTGGACCACTTTTGATGGTGGTCATTCTACAATTTCTTATGTGTCTATATGAACTACAAAGGCTTGTGATCAGTGTGGATGATTGTTTCTTATCCTAAAATGTAATTTTTCCATTGACAATAGGGTTGTACAATGGAATACATTTCCTTGTCATAGGTGGGGTATTTTTCTATAGTATCCAAGAGTGTCTCACTATGGTATGCTACTGAATGATTGTGTTGAGTGAGAACTGCACCTACAACATAGTCAGATGCATCAATATCAATCTCGAACGATTGTTGTTGATTGGGTAAGGAGAGTACTGGAGTTGAGCACAAGCGATGCTTCAGATCATCAAATGCTTTTTTTTGTTCCTTCCCCCATGTGAAAGTTTCCTTTCCACCGCCCTTGGTCACTTGGATTAGGGCCCATGCAATATGGGAGAATCCAAACATGAACTGTTGGTAGAAGTCGGCAAGTCCCAAGAAGCTTCGAAGCTTGGTTAGTTTGGTTGGGGCTGGACATTCATGGATGATTTGGAGCTTATATAGATCCACATGTACCCCATGTTCATCAATAATGTAGCGCAATTATTGGACCATGTTCATTCCAAAGGATCATTTTTCCAAGTTATCATATAGCTTGTTTTGTCGTAGAGTGATCAAAACATGTTGATTATGCTATATGTGCTCCTCCCAAGTTCTGTTGAACACGAGGATGTCATCTAGATATACCACCACAAAAGAGTTGGTGAAGTGTCTCACTACATCATCCATCAACCTCATGAAATTTGTTGGTGCATTTTTTAGGCCAAAGGGCATGACCAACCATTCAAAGAGACCTTATTTAGATTTGAAATTTGTCTTGCATACAACAGTTGGTTTTTTGGGAACCTGGTGGTAGTCATACTTTAGGTCAATATTGCTGAAGAATTTGTCCCCCTTGAGTTGGTCATGAAGTTCATCAATTTAGAGAATTGGGTATCGGTTCTTAACTTTGATTTTGATTAAATCTATGTAATCAATGCAGAGCCGCTAGGTCTTGTCTTTCTTCTTCACCAATACAATTGAGCTTTCGAAAGAAGAGGAGATTGGTCTGATGTGACCCTTTTGAAGCAACTCTTGGATATGACATTTGATTTTGTCATTTTTCATCAGCGAGCAATGATAAATTGGTCCATTAGGCAGAGATGCACAAGGAGTTAGATGAATTCGATGATTGACTTAGCAATGCGTCAGTACCTTGGTGGGTGAGGGGAAGACGTATTTGTACTCTTCCATGATTACATCCACTTTATTTTGTTGCAAAGAGAGGCTCCGTGTAGAGTTCACGGATGTGGAAGCAACCTTATTCTTATTGTGAGCACACATTACAAAGAAGACGAACTTGTTGGTCTGTGAAATGACCTTACTACATTTCTTAACAGAGATTAAAGAAATCCATGTCGTATAGAATTGTCTACCCAAAGTAATAATAACACTACAGGGTCGAGACTCATGTACAACATGTAATTTACAGAAGTATCGTTGTCCTAAAATAACATCATAAACTTCAAGGGGACAAATATTACACAATACCTCATCTTTGAAGGGCTTGATGTGGTAGGGAAGACAACACTATTAGTTGATGTGAAGATCTCTTCCTTGGAAAATCCAACTGATGATGTAGGGATTCAGATACGGTTTCATCAATAGGTCTAACCACTTGAAGACTTGTTCTGATATCAGATTCTTCATACTGTCACTATCGACAATGAAATGAAATAGATCCCCCTTTACCCACATCTGTGAGTGAAAAATTTGTTCCCCTTCCTCTGGTTCTACTGTTTTTCTTATCTAGACTTTGGTGGTAGTGATAGTGGTGTTGGGTTAGACATCGATAATCCTCTTCCCTCCTATATTTTATTGGGAGTCAAAATCTCCCTCTGACTCATAATCTTTCTACTCGGCCATCAGTGACTTCTTGGAGCGAAATTCTTCGATTTTGTGCCAAGGAATTTTATGGTATTCACACCACTTTCCCATGTCCTTCTTTGAATTCTAATTACCCTTCTTGTGTTTCCTCTTGGAGTGGTTGTCCTAAGAGTGGAAATATTTGATATGTCCCTTTTTTTGTGGTTTCTAGCCACCTTTTCCCTTCTTCAGTTGTGAGGAGTTTGTAGTTCCAAACTCTCACCTCTTCTGCATAAATTTATGTTCGATCTTGATAGAATATATTCAAGCCATACCCAATGATGTGGTGTACATAAAATCCATTTTTGTTTGAATGTATCTATGCATACATTCGCATTATTTGAGCACCATATTTCATTCAATGTCTTTGATGCCCAATTTGGTGTGCAGGGTATGGAAAATATTAGTGAAATCTGGTACTGTCTGGTCCCTTTCCTGATGCAGGGTGGTCCATCTTGTGTATTCATCCTCATAGCTTCCAAAAGGGTAGTATTGTTCTTTAATGGAATCCATGAAAGAATCCCATGTGGGGGAGACCACAGATATTGCAGATTCCTCTATGTCCCTTTGCTTAGAGTAAGTATCCCACCATTCCTTAACATGGAGGTTGACCTTGAGGAGTGCAAAAGTAATATTTTCCCTATTGAAAAAAATGTGGACCGAAAAATACCCTTTGAGAAAATTCAACCATTTATCTACAACATTTTCATCTATCAGTCTTTCAAATAATGGAATATCAAAATTTACTTGTACCTTGAAGGGGGTTTCATGGTTGCTTGATGAAGATGTGTCTCCTGTGGGAAACCACCGAAGGATATGTGCAAATGTGTCCATCATTTCGTTCATTTTTTGTGCAAGGGATTCCTCGAGCAATGTTTTAAAAGGATATCTTGCTCCATCATATTTATTTTCATCCCCAATGGGTTGTTGTCGAGATCGACACATTGTTATTTCAAAGGAATGATTTGTTTGAGTCCCAACTTCTTGTACCAAGATCTTGTTGGGAACATGAATGAAGAGAAGACTTCTTCGATGCCACTGATATGGATTTATGAGAAGAGAAAAATCAATAACAGACTGAATACAATAACACAGAGATATGAAAAACAATAACAGATATCCAGTAACAATAACTTATTTTCAATAAATAAAATGGGTTGAAACTGTAAAACTGTAGAAATGAAAACAACTTGCTCAAATGGTGGTAGGTATCTCTGAGAAGAGATGTGGCTACTATGTGCATTTGCATGAGAAGAATGATTACAATGAGGCTCCATATTCCTTTTTAACATTACTCATGAATTCCAAAACCCTAGACATCAAAAAACATAACCCTAGGAGATGAAACTCCAAATGTTATGTGGGCCCCCATGGGTAAGTTAGTATGTCAACTTCTCGGGGCCATAACATTTGCATACGACCTCCATTTTAGACACATGATAGCCCATTGGAAAGGTATTTTTGAGAACTACACATTATTCCATCAAACTATTATTTCGTCTACATTTTGACTTTGGAAAGGAAACAAAATAATGTTTAGGGACCCAAAACGACCCTCGAAGTAAAAAAAAGATGTACTAACATGTAAAATTCCAAAATACGCCAGTTGAATTAGGTGGGCGGCCACCAATCTCTACCTGACGACTGTGTAGGGCTTCAGACATACTCGAAAGTGTATAACCCACAATTACAGATCATTACAGAATAATGTGATGAACTAAAACTGTCAAAAGGAGCTAGTTGGAATAGGTGGGTGGCCACCAATATCCACTTGGATCAAATGCTTAGAGCTATGACATAAGGGGACCACTTTGGATAATTATCCAAATAAACCCATCAAATCTATTCACATAAATGAAAACCACTACTTGTTGACATCAATGAAAACAAACCTTCCAACAACATCAATGACAACCAATTGTCCAACAAATTCCTACAGACTCAGTCTACCCCCATACATGTAAATTTACTTATTAATAAGTGCGGAGAATTTGATACTCTACGATCCTACAATTATGGATCAAGAGGAGGAGAAGGTCCTACCTACCATAAAGGAATTATCCCCATATGCTCATGAATATTTATAAGAGGACATATTTTTACAAAGGAAGTCCAGATATATAAGAAAGTGTCAACATGACCTTTGCCAGATTGGGTTGAAAGGATAGCTTGTATGGGGGTAAGTATCCCATGAGGTTTCACTGTGGGTGAATATTTTCCGAAAGGGAAATAGAGGAGCCATTCTCGAGAGCTCTGCGGGCTAGTGTAAGGAGAAATATCTTGTGTACGTGACCTTCCAACCTGCGAGTTGAGGAGGGGTTGCGTCAGGTTATATATAATGGGGGGCGTTGCTCATCTCATCCTGAATGTCGTATCTTAGACCATTCATGTATCTGGAAACCTTTTCATCATCGCTTTCCCAATGACCTACCCTGATGTTCAGCCTGTAGAATTCTTTAGTGTATTCTTTCACTGTCATCCGCTTTTGTCTCAGGTTCTGCATTCTCCTGAACAAAGTAATTTGATAATCTCTGGGGATGAATTTCTCTTTCATATTTGCAATCATCCTATCCCAACTCTTGATCTTCTGCTTGCCTTTGCAATGTTTTTCATCTTGTAGTTCATCCCACCATAATGATGCATGTCCTTTTAATCTCGTGACTGCATGTTTGATCTTCTTGTCCTCTTCGACATCTTCATAGTCAAAATATGTGTCCAGAGCTCTAATCCAGTCTAGAAGCTCCTCTGCATCCAAGTTTCCCTCATAAACTGGAATGCCCATTTTCGCTCTTGCACCCATTCTTGCAATATCCCTAATCAAACGTTCATTTGTGGCATCTTTGGCTACAACTTCTTTTTCTTCATGTTCAGCCTCAATTTCACTTTCGGAATCACTAAGATCTCCATCACTGACTGTACGTCTCTGTGTTGTCTCCATGTCTTTGAGTCTGGTGCATAGATCACGCATCTCTCTCTCCATGGATGGATCATGCATATACCTACCCCTTCTTCTTATCATTTCCCTATCCTCTGGTAGATCGGGTGTTTGTCTGTCC
Organism: Picea glauca; assembly: GCA_000966675.3. NCBI lineage: Eukaryota > Viridiplantae > Streptophyta > Pinopsida > Pinales > Pinaceae > Picea > Picea glauca. Next base: position 614,405 of record JZKD02S1763809.1, read on the forward strand.
CTTCTTCTTGGTGACATGGTGAATCTTCCTTTTCCTTGCTACAGAAAGAAAAGAGACCTTTCTGCGCTCTGATACCAAACCTGACGCAACCCATCCTCAACTCGTGGGTCAGAAGGTCACGTAAATAGGATCTTTCTCCTTACACTGGCCCAAAGAGCTCTTGGGAATGGATCCTCTATTTCCCTTTCAGGAAATCTACACCCATAGTGAAACCTCGTGGGATTCCTCCCTCACGCTTCAGGGAATCGAACTTCGCGATATCACGAATCCTGTGGTCGAACGTCTGGTCACTCAGACCCCCGAATCCTGAAACTATGAAACTCCGATATCAACTCCAGATTTTCGGTTTTCGTGAGTTCACGAGTTGTGATGACATACAACTCTTCTCCATGAACCCCAAAATCCCGATATTATGTTTCCCGAAATCCTGAAATGTCAGGTTCCGACATGGTTCCCAGCGCTGGTCCCACAACTGGACTTTTCGTTGTTTCGGGACTTCAACTCAATTGAATTCTATGTCGACAGTGTTCCACTTGTCCACCTCGTTGACTCCTATGGCCCCACACAGTCCTTTCAACTCTTTGCGGCTTCGCATTTTGCAAGTTCATGAACTTTGATGCCAAGACTTCGACCCTTCAACTCACGAAACCCCAAGAGATGATTTCGCGAGTGATCCACCGTCCCCCTGACTAGCTTGGATCGACGACTCTACTTCTCCTGAGCTTGAACCCTTTAGTAATAGTCACAATAACTCCCCTACTCCTCCGTGAGATGTGACGGCTCACGGGACTTCGCAATTTCTCCACAAAGAATTCCGGCCGTCCATCTCTTCACTTGAAAACTTTTGCACGAAGTAGACAAGGTATCTCTCTCCGCGGAACTTATCCTCCTACGGTCCAATGTCGCTATGCCTTCCTTCAAACTTTCAAGGTGCTTGGCCCTTGCCTTCCTTCGGCCCCTTCGAAGGTTCAAATCCTTCTGAGCTTTCCCATGACTTCGAGTCTTTCAGAAAACTCCTGCTCCCACTCCTTGCGGATGACCTTTAAACACTTACAAGTGCTAGTCTCTTTGCGACTCCACACACACCTGCAACAGTAGTTCTTCAACAATTTCTCAGATTCACAACTCCGAGACTTTACTCGGCCTGCGCACTCCTTTCACGACTCCTATGTCGAATTGCACTTCTGTGGAAATGAGAACAAAATCTATCTAGTCTAAGATTTCAGAGACAAACCTCTGAACCCCTTATCAACGCACTCCTTGTGGACAATTCAACTGCACCCCTTGCGGACAATTCAACTGGACCCCTTGCAGGAACTCTTGCTCAGATAGAGAAGCAATTGAAACTCATTTTCCTTACTCTCTTTCTCTCTCATATTTCAGACATTCAACGAGAAATCATTCATACATAGCATAAAAGAAAATGTATAGCAGAAAGAGTAAAATAACCATGAGCATAACATTTAACATACATACACAGAGAACCAACACAACACCATGAATTTGAATCAAAGTTCTTTTCTTATTAACTCAAATCTCTATACATGGGTGTCTTCAAATTACAGTTCTCCCTTCTCGGCTCTGTATGCTCTTGCTCATAATCTTTATTCTTATGCTACAATACACAATGAGGGTGTCTATATCCTGTTTCCCTCTTGTGCTCTAAAACTGTCTAATCTAACATTCAATTCTATCTACCTTCATTAACTACTATAAATGCCTTCTACCTACTAAGGACGAGAGCGGATCTCTCAAGTTCCTTTTACATTTTACAAGTGAGCTCCTTCTTAATTATTTCATTTAAGATTAGCTCATTAACTTCAAGATAATTTCAAAATTTGCACTGGGTGCTTTTCCAGCTGTCCATTGTCTCTGCGCTGGCTCGCTTGAGATGCTCCTACATCAGAAGAGTAGTGCACCACTTAACCAAGATATACTCAATAGATAAACCAAGAACCTTCACAACGTCACCTCCCAGTGACAATAACTTCTCCCTCTAAGAATTTTGCACTTCTCTTCTTTAGAAAAATAACTTTTGTTGTGTGTGCTCAAATGAGGTGCTAGCCTCCCTTATAAATAATAGTTTGACTAGCCTAAAATTAGGTCTTTTCCAACCTGTCACTTTACCCTTTTATTTTTCATTTTACTTGTCAAGGCATAATAAGGTCGACTTTTACAAAGGAACAATAGGGTCATCTTAACAATTATAATATAATAATATTCTTTAGGGTTTTTTATTGGTCAATTAAAATAAGAATATCTTATGAATCTACTCAAAATCAAACACTCCCTCTTAGCAAGGAGGATATTCTTCTCATCAGGATGATCATCACTACTTCTCCATTTCTGCACACTTGGTCATTGTCTTGTTGTCAATAACAGATCTATATGTCATAGAAAGTTTTGCACTTTCACTGGAGTAGCGTACCAACCTTTGTTGGAGTAAAATACCAACCTACGTTGGGGTAATATAGAAACATGTGTTGCAGTAAGATACCAACCTACTCTAGGGTAGCGTACCATCCTGCGTTGGAGTACCAAACTACATTGGGGTAGCATACAAGCCTGCGTTGGAGTACCAACATGTGATGGGGTAGCATACCAACCTACATTGGAGTGACAACTTGCATTGGGGTAGCATACCAAATTTTCTTGGAGTATCAACCTGCGTTAGGGTAGCTTCCACTAATGAGGATCTCATCACTTACCTTTACTGGGGAGCACATCACTTCCCACTACTATGGAACAATTCAATTCTTGCTACTAGGGAAAACATCACTTCCCTCTACTGGGGAACACATCACTCCCTCTCATGAGTTAAAATCCTTCTCGTCCAAACCAATATTGTCTTTGAAGTATTTGAACTTCACTCTTGATAGAGGCTTAGTCCATACGTCTGCTACCTACTCATTTGTAGGAATATACCGGAGCTTTACTTCACCCTTATGTATCATCGCTCAAATATAATGCTACTTTATCTCGATATAATTGGAATTTTCATGACACAATAGGTTCACTGACAACTTTATGCAACTCTTGTTGTCATAAAAGATATAGGTTTCCTTCAAATTCAAGATTAAACAATTCTGCAATCAACTTCTGAAGCCACACTGCTTCGCCAGAATATCACCATCTTGCCACATACTCTGCCTCTATGGAACTAAGTGTCATACATGTATTCTTTTCACTGAGCTACAAGATCACACTATATCCCATACTAAAGAAACATAGAGATGTACTTTTAGGTACCTCATCATATTTTTTTTCATAATTAGGTGAACATGTCTACGCTCAATCATGTACTGAATCAATGTGCAAAACATATATCTGTACTCATGTTCTTCAAATATATCAACGAACCAAATTTTCACATCACATTATACCAAATTGGTACACTTGCTCAGCTATAACTCAATCCACACAATCATGTGTTGGATCTATTTTATTTTTGGAAATAATTATCTATCCCACTGTGTTAGCGTATGTCCTCTACTCTCTCTCTCTACAATTGTTCCCTTTGGGACTAGGACTCTACACCTGCAATTGTTCTTTCTGAAGATGATAATGACTACTCCATTCTCACTGTAGCTGCTGAAATATGAGAGTAGCTCCTCTACTCTATCACAACAAAAACTTCATCTTAAACTGAGAGTGGATCAATAACTGACACTGAGGGTAGATTTTCCTCTTTCTTTTGTGGTAAATCAATCTTCTACTATAGTCATGTCTCCATGGCCCAACTCATGTACCTCACCAAATAGAGTTGGAGGTAAATAAATCTCAAATACAGGGATTATCATACCTTCTCCCTATGAATCTCACACTGCATAGACCTGTTTTAATGGATCATGGTTGTTTCGTAGTTGATCTAGTTGGTTGTATTTATGAGCACTAAATCTATTTCTTTGAATTTAGTTATTATCTATCCTGGAGGTGTACTATTCCTTGCATGAGAAAACTAACTCCCTTTGAGCCTTGACTTCCTATGAGTATAGAATATCCTCAGAGTGTCTACAATATATACTTGGCTTTGGTTACCAAGTTTTAATATGAAAAATTGAGTCATACTTCAAACAAATTTTGCTTCCTTTCAAGGTGTCTTCACTATCTACTGACCAAGTCTTCTCATTGGGAAAATGAAGGACACTGTGAGCCATACATGATGTTGATGTATGCCATTGATGAGCTATTGTACTAGGGAAATTACCTTTAATGTGCTCATTTCACAATAGAAAATATTGCATTGTTGTCACCCAACCATAGGCACACATGCCACCCCCAAGAACAAAAAATTATTTCCTAATTTTAAATGAGACCTTGTTGGATTTATGTACCAGAGATAATGATACCACGAGATAAGGTAAAAATTAATAAATTCTAATGTTATAAAACTTAACGAAAAATGAAATCAATTATGAAGAGTGCATACCTGGATTGTGAATTGTCAGACTTCTTTCTTGATTTGTACAATGTATGGATGAATAATGATACTTCTTCACAATTTTCACTTGGCCCTCATGATAAAAAACTTCTCCAACTCTTTCACTACTTGAATTTTAATGTGGGAAGAAAAGACATACTGCTATTAATATCACTTGATATGGATCAAGTGCTTTAGAAGCACTAAGTCCTATATCACAGAAGATATAGTTCATATGAATCATCTTTTTTTCTTCTTTTCTGATCAGGTTCTTCTTCTTTTTCGAAATGAGCATGATGTATTTTAAACTTGTTGTTTCTGTTCTAGTATTTTTATTGGAGATAATTTTTTTCAATATATCCCATATTCTGGAAAATGAAGCATCTGAAGCTTGAGAGATATTTACAAAAATATTGTCCTTTATGAGTCTTCTAAAACTTTTTGTGAGAGTTAACTTCTTTCTTGTTCTTTCCTTTTCTTACATGAGCCATTAGTTCTTGATATTCATTTCTTTCTATCTTTTCTTTTATTTCCTGTAATCTAGCTTCTTCTTGAAAATAGTCTCCCCACAATATGTTGAACTTAGTTAACTTCCTTCTAGAGAATATTCCTTGGATGAAGAATTCCCAAGAAATTGGGAGACCATTAAATGTGGTCATTGTTAACTCATATTCTTCAACTGAGTCTCCAATAGCTTCAAGTTGTTGTTTAATCTAGGACACTCTTGTGAAGTAAGATTGTATGGTTTCTGAATTTTGCATCTTCACATTCTTGATTTGTGTCTTCAAGGTCATTCTCCGATTGATGTTATTTCCTTCAAACAGACAGGATAAGGCATCCATCATTTTCTTTGGGGTTTTTAATGATGAAACATGATGAATAAAGTGGTTCTTGATGCATTCTATAATGATCCTCTTTGATTTGATTATATCCTTCTTATATTTTTCCTTGGCTTCATCTCCCTCTAGTTCTTCAATATATCTTTCAAAAAAACTTACAAGTTCATTCTTTTCTAGAATGAGGATTAATCGATACTTCCATGATCCAAAGTCATCGACTCCTTCAATTTTTTTCTTAATTTCTCCAACATCCTCCTTAAACATGGAAAACGTCACACCTGGGGTTTATGCAGTTTCAATAGCTGCAACAACAGTTGTAGTTTACAAAATTTCATCCAGTTGGGAATTTATGCACATCAAGAGGTGCGCTAGGGTTAGCAGAGTCTTCCTATGATCTTATCTTCTTCAGTGAATTCTTTCATGCTATGAAAAATCCTTCTTTTAGGACCACTTTGACACCATGTTGATTTTTCATCTTAAGCAGTTAACTAGATTAGTGTTCTTTCACTTTTAAACCATTAAAAAAATAACTAAATATAAAGGATCAACGAAAAAATAACATTCACATCCTACACAGTATTTAACCTAGGAAAAACCCCTAGGGAGAAAAGCCAACCAAACTTCCTCAATATAGAATCACCAACCAAGAACAATGCCTCTTTCCAAGATAGATATCACAAAGAATAATATACTCCTCAAAACCTGATCCACGTGGATATTGATGGCCACCCACCTTTTTCAACTGGCTCAAAACAGCTTTCTGGCAATTTTGGTAATTTACTATTTTTAGTAGGTTTTAATTTCTGGGGCCATTTTGAGGGCCTAAATGAATATTTTTTGAGATCAAGGTTCTCAATGATATACAAAGGTATTATTGAGCCCCCAAAATGAATCTCCTCGATGATGCCTTTCCAACGAGCTATCATATGCCTAAAACAGAGATCGTATGCAAAAGTTACGACCCCGAGAAGTTGATGTACTAACTTACCCAAACAGGACCCACATGACTTTTGGCGCTTCATCTCCTAGGGTTAGGTTTTTGGATGTATAGGAATTTTGGCATTCCCATTTATTGTAAAAAGGACTTCAGAGCCTCATTGTAATCATCTTCTTACAAATGCGAGTAACCGTCACATCTCTTCTCAGAGATAAGCTACCACCATTATAGCGAATCTTTCACTTTGTATTTTTACAGTATCTGTACATTTCTTCCATTAATAGAAATCATGTATTACTGTATATATGTGTTTATGGTTGCATCTCTGATAATTTTTTGTTATATTATTGAATATCTGCGATATCTCTGTGCATTTCTTTCTTATATCTGCACTCTCATTTCGTGCCGAAAATAATCTGGATCAGTGGTATCAGAGAAAGCTGATCTTGATCATTTTTCAGTGCATGTCCCCGATGAGGTCTGAGTATAGAAAGTTGGGTCTCAAGCTTGTCTCTCTTCAATACAATCGCTCTTGCACACCCAAGAAACCATCAATGGTGTAAGAAAAGAAAAACAATGGAGCAGACGGTCCTATCAATATGTTGCATGAGCAAGTTCTCATGCGGCAGAGGGACAAAATGATGGATAATTTTGCCCACAACCTTCAATGCCTACAGATAGCATCAGGCGCATCTTCATCAAGCGACCACTCTAGAGGAACCTCGCCTTTAAAGGTACAAGTTAACGCTGATATTCCTGTATTTGAAGGACATATAGATGCAGAAGCCCTAGAAAAATGCTTAACTCTGCTAGAAGGTTATTTCTCTGTTCACAATTTTTCTGACGAAGAAACGATCACCTTCACACTCCTTAAAGATCTCCCTCATGTCAAACATTGGTGGAAAACTTACTGGGAGAAAAGTTCCACAGAGGAGTCTGGAATATATGGGGCCAATCCCACTTCGTATTTTTTTGTGGATGTAGTAAAGGAACAATATTACCCTGTTGGCAACTATGAGGACCAGTACATGAGATGGACCAAACTGCAGCAAGAGAGGGGCCAAGCAGTTTCAGATTTCACCAATACCTTCCATACCTTGTGCACCAAGATGGGTATCAAAGACTCTGAGCGACATTTGGTTCTGAAATACCGTGGGGCTCTACACAGATACATCCATACTAAAATGGATTTTCTAGACATCTCATCACTCGGTGCTGCTTATCGATATGTTGTTAAAATTGAGCAGAAATTTAAGCACTAGAAAAAACGAGAGTTCTGGTCTGGAAATCCTCAACAACCAAAGTATGAAAAAGACGGCTCTAACAAACAGTTTCTCGAAAACCAGTCCAAGACACAGGAAAAGAAGGGTCACGAGAAGACATTGAAGGACACTGGAAAATGGTGTCAGTTCCACAAAAGCCCCTGGATCAACACCGATGAATGTCTCTCAAAACAGTCATTAGTGGCCGAGATCAAAGACAAAGAGCCAAACCTTGATTCAGAATCTAATTCTGAAAATAATGGTAAAGGACAGATCATTGACATGGACCACACTGTTATTGTCACTATCACCACAATTCAACCAGAAGAACCAACAGATCCTGAAGAGGGGGAGCGCCTTTTTCATTCACAGATGTGGGTGAAGTGGACATCGATGCATTTTATTGTTAATAGCGGAAGCCAAAAGAACCTCATCACAGCAGAGGTCATCATATAGTTGGGATTGTCGACAACACCACACCCACAACCATACAACATTGGGTTGCTCCACCAAGGATGAGATCTCCACGTCAGCCAATAGTCTCGATTATCATACGGCATCCAACCATTCAAGGATGAGGTATTATGTGATGTTGCCCCACTGGATGTCTGTGATGTGCTCTTGGGCCAACCATATATGTGGAGACACCATGTTGTTTATGAGTCTAGACCTCGTAGTGTCATTCTTACCTTGGGGGGTCATCTCTGCAGAATACCAGAGGTAATTCCGACTACTGTTCCACCTAAAAAGTATCGCAAGGTAGTATCTCATACTGCAAAATTCAGCTTCTTCACAATTTGTTCAAAAGGAAAACAAAAGGACACTGCAACCACTAAAACCTTGCCCCAAGAACCTTTAATCCAACAGAAGCAGGTCGGCAAGGTTGCAAAAAAACACAAAGATTCCTTATGCACATCATCCTCTCATGTATCTTGACTTGTTGAGTAACCTCAACTTCAATAGGTTTGTGATAGACTTCCACAAACTGAACAGTGCGACATCTCCAATAAGACAAGCAACTCACCAAGATCCAGATTCAACAAACACTTTTCCTTCTCCCGCGGGAACTCAAAAGAATGGAGACCATTTCTTCCTAAGGAGGGAGGATTGATCCAAGTGGATATCAGTGGCCACCCACCTTTTCCAACTAGCTCAAAATATCTTTCTGGCAATTTTGGCAATTTACTATTTTTAGCAGGTTTTAACTTCGGGGCCATTTTGAGGGCCTAAATGAAGGTTCTTTGAGATCGAGGTTCTAAATGATAGTGTAAGTCATTATTGAGCCCCCAAAATGAATCGTCTCGATGATACCTTTCCAACGAGCTATCATACACCTAAAACGAAGATCGTATGCAAAAGTTACGACCCCGAGAAGTTGATGTACTAACTTACCCAAACGGGGCCCACATGAATTTTGGCGCTTCATATCCTAGGGTTATGTTTTTGGATGTCTAGGACTTTTTGCATTCCCATTTATTGTAAAAATTCCTTCAGAGCCTCATTGTAATCATCTTCTTGAAAATGCGAGTAGCCGTCACATCTCTTCTCAGAGATAAGCTGCCACCATTCTAGCGAGTCTTTCACTCTGTATTTTTACAGTCTCTGTACATTTATTCCATTAATAGAAATCGTGTATTACTATATATCTGTCTTTATGGTTGCATCTCTGATAAATTTATGTTATATTATTGAATATCTGCAATATCTCTGTGCATTTATTTCTTATATCTCTGCTCTCATTTCGTGCTGAAAATAATCCAGATCAATGGTATTAGAGCAGGCTGCTCTTGATCATTTTTCAGTGCACATCCCCGATGAGGTCCAAGTATAGTGAGTTGGGTCTCTAGCTTTTCTCTCTTCAAGTCAATCGCTCTTGCACACCCAAGAAACCCTCAATGGCGGAAGAAAATAAAAACGACAGAGCAGACAATCCTATCAATCTGTTGCTTGAGCAAGTTCTCATGCAACAGAGGAACAAACTATTGGAGAATTTTTCCCACATCCTTCAACGCCTACCGATAGCATTAGGCACATCTTCATCAAGTGGCTACTTTGGAGGCATCTCACCTTTCAAGGTATAAGTTAACTTTGATATTCATGTATTTGAAGGACAGATAGATGCAGAAGCCTTAGAAAAATGGTTAACTCTATTAGAAGGTTATTTCTCTGTTCACAATTTTTATGAAAAAGAAAAGATCACCTTCACACTCCTTAAAGCTCTCCCTCATGTCAAACATTGGTGGTAGACTTACTGCAAGCAAAGTTCCACAGAGGAGTCTGGAATATATGGGGTCGATCCCACTTGGTATTTTTTGTGTGGATGCAGTAAAGGAACAGTATTAACCTGTTGGAAACTATGAGGACCAGTACATGAGATGGACCACACTACAGCAAGAGAGGGGCCAAACAGTTTCAGAGTTCACCAATACCTTCCATACCTTACGCACCAAGATGGGTATCAAAGACTTCGAGCGACATTTGGTTCTGAAATATCGTGGGGCTCTACACAGATACATCCAGAATGAAATGGATTTTTTGGACATCTCATCACTTGGTGCTTCTTATCGATATGTTATTAAAATTGAGCAGAAATTTAAGCACCGGAACAAACAGGAGTTCGGGTCTGCAAATCCACAACAACCAAAGTATGACAAAGATGGCCCTAACAACTAGTTTCCTAAAAACCAGTCCAAGACACAGGAAAATAAGGATCATGGGAAGACAAAGAAGGACACCGAAAAATGGTGAGAGTTCCACAAAATCCCCTGGCACAACACTGATGAATGTCATGCAAAATAGTCATTAGTGGTCGAGATCAAAGACAAAGAGTCGTACCCTGATTCAGAATCTGATTCTGAAAATAATGGTAAAGGACAGATCATTGACGTGGACCCCACTGTTATTGTAGCTACCGCCACAATTCAACCAGAAGAACCAACAAATCCTGAAGAGGGGGAGTGTATTTTTCATTCACACATGTGGGTGAAGGGGACCCCGCTGCATTTTATTGTTGATAGCGGAAGTCAGAAGAACCTGATCTCAACAAAGGTCATCAAACAATTGTGATTATTGATAACACCACACCCACAACCATACAACATTGGGTGGCTTCTCCAAGGACGAGATCTCCATGTCAGCCAACAATGTCGATTATCATATGACATCCAACCCTTCAAGGATGAGGTATTATGTGATGTTGCCCCACTAGATGTCTGTGGTGTGCTCTTGGGCTAACCATATGTGTGGAGATGGCATGTTGTTTATGAGTGTCAACCCTGTAGTGTCATTGTTACTTTGGGGGGTCATCTCTATAGAATACCAAAGGTAGTTCCAACTACTATTCCACCTAAAAGGTGTCGCAAGGTAGTATCTCATACTGTAAAATTTAGCTTCTTCACAATCTATTCAAAAGGAGAACAAAAGGACACTACAACCACTACAGCCTTGCCCCAAGAACCTTCTATCCAATGGAAGGAGGTCAACAAGGTTGAAGCAAAGTACAAAGATTACTTCTGCACACCGTCCTCTCATGTATCTTGACTTGTTAAACAACCTCAACCTCAACAGGTTCATGATAGACTTCCACAAACTGAGCAACACGACATCTCTAGCAAGACAAGCAGCTCACCAAGATGAAGATTCAACAAACACTTTTCCTTCTCCCCTGGGAACTCAACGCAATGGATACCATTGCTTCCTAAGGAGGGAGGATTGATCCAGGTGGATATCGGTGGCCACCCACCTTTTCCAACTAGCTCAAAATAGCTTTCTGGCAATTTTGGCAATTTACTATTTTTAGTAGGTTTTAACTTCCGGGGCCATTTTGAGGGCCTAAATGAAGGTTTTTCAATATCAAGGTTCTCAACGATATCCAAAGGCATGAATGAGCCCCCAAAATGAATCTTCTCGATGATACCTTTCCAACGACCTATCATATGCCTAAAACGAATATTGTATGCAAAAGTTACAACGTTGGGAAGTTGATGTACTAACTTACCCAAACGGGGCCCACATGACTTTTGGCGCTTCAGCTGCTAGGGTTAGGTTTTTGGATGTCTAGGAATTTTGGAATTCTCATTTATTTTAAAAAGGCCTTCAGAGGCTCATTGAAATCATCTTCTTGTGAATGCGAGTAGCTGTCACATCTTTTCTTAGAGATAAGCTACCACCATTCTGGTGAGTCTTTCACTCTGTATTTTTACAGTCTTTGTACATTTCTTCCATTAATAGAAATCATGTATTACTGTATATCTGTGTTTATGGTTGCATATCTGATAAATTCCTATTATATTATAGAATATATGCGATATCTCTGTGCATTTCTTTCTTATATCTCCGCTCTCATTTCGTGCCTAAAATAATCTGGATCAGTGGTATCAAAGCAGGCTGCTCTTGATCATTTTTCAGTGCATGTCCCTGACGAGGTCCAAGTATAGAAAGTTGGGTCTCGAGCTTGTCTCTCTTGAATACAATCTCTCTCGCACACCCAATAAACCCTCAATGGCAGAAGAAAAGAAAAACAATGGAGCAGACGATCCTATCAATCTGTTGCTTGAGCAAGTTCTCACGCGACAGGGGGACATAATGATGGAGAATTTTTCCCACATCCTTCAACGCTTTCCGATAGCATCAAGAGCATCTTCATCAACTGGCCACTTTGGAGGCACCTCTCCTTTCAAGGTACAAGTTAACTTTGATATTCATGTATTTGAAGGACAGATAGATGAAGAAGCCCTAGAAAAATGGTTAACTCTGCTAGAAGGTTATTTCTCTGTTCACAATTTTTTCGACAAAGAAAAGATCACCTTCACACTCCTTAAAGATCTCCCTCATTCAAACATTGGTGTGAAACTTATTGGGAGAAAAGTTCCACAGAGGAGTCTGGAATATATGAGGCCGATCCCACTTGGTATTTTTTTGTGGATGTGGTAAAGGAACAGTATTACCTTGTTGGCAACTATGAGGACGAGTACATGAGATGGACCACAATGCGACAAGAGAGGGGCCATGTAGTTCCAGAGTTCACCAATACCTTCCATACCTTGCGCACCAAGATGGGTATGAAAGACTCCAAGCGACATTTGGTTCTGAAATACCGTGGGGCTCTATACAGATACATCCAGACTGAAATGGATTTTCTAGACATCTCATCACTCGGTGCTTCTTATTGATATGCTGTTAAATATGAGTAGAAATTTAAGCACCAGAACAAATGTGAGTTCAGGTCTTCAAATCCACAACAACCAAAGTATGACAAAGATAGCCCTAACAAATAGTTTCCCGAAAACCACTCCAAGACATAGGAAAAGAAGGGTCATGGGAAGACAAAGAAGGACATTGGAAAATGGTGCGAGTTCCACAAATTCCCCTGGCACAACACTAATGAATGTCCCTCAAAAGAGTCATTAGTGTCCAAGATCAAACACAAAGAGTCGAACCCTGATTCAGAATCTGATTATGAAAATAATGGTAAAGGGCAGATCATTGACGCAGACCCCACATCTATTGTCGCTACCGAAACAATTCAACCAGAAGAACTAACATATCCTGAAGAGGGGGAGCACCTTTTTCATTCACAGATGTGGGTGAAGGGGACCCCACTATGTTTTATTGTTGATAGTGGAAGCCAAAAGAACCTCATCTCAGCAGAGGTCATCAAACAGCTGGGATTGTTGACAACACCACACCCGCAACCATACAACATTGGGTGGCTTCACCAAGGACGAGATCTCCATGTCAGCCAACAATGTCGATTATCATATGGAATCTAACCCTTCAAGAATGAGGTATTATGTGATGTTGCCCCACTAGATGTCTGTGATGTGCTCTTGGGCCAACCATATATGTGGAGACGTCATGCTATTTATGAGTCTTGACCCCATAGTGTCATTGTTACTTTGGCGAGTCATCTCTACAGAATAACAGAGGTAGTTATGACTACTGTTCCACCTGAAAAGTGTCACAAGGTAGTATCTCATACTACAAAATTCAATTTCTTCACAATCTGTTCAAAAGGAGAACAAAAGGACACTGCAACCACTACAGCCTTGCCCCAAGAACCTTCTATCCAATAGAAGCGGGTCGACAAGGTTGCAACAAAAAAAAAAGATTCCTCCTGCACACCATCCTCTCATGTGACTTGACTTGTTGAACAACCTCAACCTCAACAGGTTCGTGATAGACTTCCACAAACTGAGCAACGTGACGTCTCCAACAAGACAAGCAGCTCACCAAGATGCAAATTCAACAAATGTTTTTCCTTATCCCCTGAGAACTCAACGCAATGGAGACCATTGCTTCCTAAGGAGGGAGGATTGATCTAGGTGGATATCGATGGCCACCCACCTTTTCCAACTGGCTCAAAACAGTTTTCTGGAAATTTTGGCAATTTACTATTTTTAGTAGGTTTTAACTTCCGGGGCCATTTTGAGGGCCTAAACGAAGGTTTTTCAAGATATATGTTCTTAATCGTTGCCTAAGGTAGGATTGAACCATGAAAATTAATCGTCTCAATGATACCTTTCCAATGAGCTATCATACGCCTAAAACGGAGATCGTATGCAAAAGTTACGACCCCGGGAAGTTGATGTACTAACTTATCCAAACATGGCCCACATGACTTTTGGCACTTCATCTCCTAGGGTTAGTTTTTTGGATGTCTAGGACTTTTGACAGTCCTGTTTATTGTAAAAAGGCCTTCAGAGCCTCATTGTAATCATCGTCTTGAGAATGAAAGTAGTTGTCACATCTCTTCTCAGAGATAAGCTGCCACCATTCTAGCGAGTCTTTCACTCTGTATTTTTACAATCTCTGCACATTTCTTCCATTAATAGAAATCGTGTGTTACTGTATATCTGTGTTTATGGCTGCATCCCTGATAAATTTCTGTTATACTATTGAATATCTGCGATATCTCTGTGCATTTATTTCTTATATCTCCGCTCTCATTTCATGCCGAAAATAATCCAGATCAGTGGTATCAGAGAAGGGTGCTCTTGATCGTTTTTCAGTGCATGTCCCCAACGATGTCAGAGTATAGAAAGTTGGGTCTCGCTCTTTTCTCTCTTGAAGACAACCACTCTTGCACACCCAAAAAACCCTCAATGGTGGAAGAAAAGAAAAACGGCGGAACAGACGATCCTATCAATCTGTTGTTTGAGCAAGTTCTCACATGACAAAGGGATGAAATGATGGAGAATTTTGGCCACATCATTCAATGCCTGCCGATAGGATCATGCGCATCTTCATCAAGTGGCCACTTTGGAGGCACCTCGCCTTTCAAGGTACAAGTTAACTTTGATATTCCTATATTGGAAGGACAAATAGATCCAGAAGCCCTAGAAAAATGGTTAGCTTTGCTAGAAGGTTATTTGTCTGTTCACTATTTTTCCGACAAAGAAAAGATCACCTTCACACTCCTTAAGGCTCTCCCTCATGTCAAACATTGGTGCGAGACTTACTGGGAGAAAAGTTCCATAGAGGAGCCTGGAATATATGGGGTCGATCCCACTTGGTATTTTTTGTGGATGCGGTAAAAGAAGAGTATTACCCTATTGACAACTATGAGGACCAGTACATGAGATGGACCACACCACGGCAAGAGAGAGGCCAAGTAGTTCCATAGTTCACCAATACCTTCCATACCTTGCACACTAAGATGGGTATCAAATACTTTGAGAGACATTTGGTTCTGAAATACCGTGGGGCTGTACACAAATACATCTAGACTAAAATGGATTTTTTGGACATCTCATCACTCAGTGTTGCTTATTGATATGTTGTTAAAATTGAGCAGAAATTTAAGCACAAAAACAAATGGGAGTTCGGGTCTACAAATCCACAACAACCAAAGTATGACAAAGATGGCCCTAACAAATAGTTTCCTGAAAACCAGTCCAAGACATAGGAAAAGAAGGGTCACGGGAAGACAAAGAAGGACATCGGAAAATGGTGCGAGTTCCACAAAAGCCCCTGGCACAACACCAATGAATGTCGCGCAAAATAGTCATTAGTGATCGATATCAAAGACAAAGAGTCGAACCCTAATTCAGAATCTGATTCTGAAAATAATGGCAATGGATAGATCATTGACGTGGACCCCACTTCTATTGTCGCTACCACCACAGTTCAACTAGAAGAATTAACCGATCCTGAAGAGGGGGAGTGCATTTTTCATTCACAGATGTGGGTGAAGGGGACCCTACTGCATTTTATTGTTGATAGTGGAAGTCAGAAGAAACTCATCTCAGTAGAGTCCATCAAACAGTTAGGATTGTTGACAACACCACACCCACAACCTTACAACATTGGGTGGCTTCGCCAAGGATGTGATCTCCATGTCAACCAACAGTGTTGGTTATTGTATGACATCCAACCCTTCAAGGCTGAGGTATTATGTGATGTTGCCCCACTAGATGTCTGTGATGTGCTCATGGGACAACCATATATTTGGAGACATTATGCTATTTATGAGTCTCAACCTTGTAGTTTCATTGTTACATTGGGGGTTCATCTCTATAGAATACCAGAGGTAGTTCCAACTACTATTCCACCTAAAAAGTGTCACAAGGTAGTATCTCATACTACAAAATACAGCTTCTTCACAATTTGTTCAAAAGGAGAACAAAAGGACACTTCAACCACTACAGCCTTTCCCCAAGCACCTTCTATCCAACAAAAGCAGGTCGACAAGGTTGCAACAAGGCACAAAGATTCCTTTTTCACACTGTCCTCTCATGTATCTCGACTTGTTGAACAACCTCAACCTCAACAGGTTCATGATAGACTTCCACAAACTGAGCAGCGCGACGTCTCCAGCAAGACAAGCAGCTCACCAAGATGCAGATTCAACAAACGCTTTTCCTTCTCCACTAGGAACTCAACGCAATGGAGACCATTGCTTCCTAAGGAGGGAGGATTGATCCAGGTGAATATCGGTGGCCACCCACCTTTTCCAACTGGCTCAAAATAGATTTCTGGCAATTTTGGAAATTTACTATTTTTAGCATGTTTTAATTTCTAGGGCCATTTTGAGGGCCTAAATGAATGTTTTTCAATATAGAGGTTCTTGATGATATTCAAAGGCATGATTGAGCCCCCAAAATTAACCTCCTCGATGATACCTTTCCAACGAGCTATCATACGCCTAAAACGAAGATCGTATGCAAAAGTTATGACCCTAGGAAGCTGATGTACTAACTTACCCAAACGGGGCCCACATGACTTTTGGTGCTTCATCTTCTAGGGTTACTTTTTTGGATGTGTACGACATTTGGAATTCTTGTTTATTGTAAAAAGGCATTCAGAGCCTCATTGTAATCATCTTCTTGCGAATGCGAGTAGCTGTCACATATCTTCTCAGAGATAAGATGACACCATTCTAGAGAATCTTTCACTTTGTATTTTTACAGTCTCTGTACATTTCTTCCATTAATAGAAATCATGTATTACTGTATATTTGTGTTTATGGTTGCATATTTGATAAATTTCTATTATATTATTGAATATCTATGATATCTCAGTTCATTTCATTCTTATATCTCTGCTCTCATTTCGTGCCGAAAATAATCCAGATCAGTGGTATCAAAGAAGGCTGCTCTTGATCATTTTTCAGTGCATGCCCTCAACAAGGTTCGAGTATGGCAAGTTGGGTCTCGAGATTGTCTCTCCTGAAGATAATCTCTCTCGCACACCTAATAAACCCTCAATTTTGGAAGAAAAGAAAAACAACAGAGCAGACGATCCTATCAATCTGTTGCTTGAGCAAGTTCTCACATGACAGAGGGACAGAATGATGGAAAATTTTTCCCACATCCTTCAACGCCTGCCGATAGCATTAGGCACATCTTCATTAAGCGGCCACTTTGGAGGCACCTCACCTTTCAAGGTACAAGTTAACTTTGATATTACTGTATTTGAAGGACACATAGATACAGAAGCCCTAGAAAAATGGTCAACTCTGCTACAAGGTTATTTCTCTGTTCACAATTTTTTCCACAAAGAAAAGATCACCTTCGCACTCCTTAAAGCTCTCCCTCATGTCAAACATTGGTGGGAAACTTACTGGGAGAAAATTTCCATAGAGGAGTCTGGAATATATAGGGTCGATCCCACTTCGTATTTGTTTTGGATGCGGTAAAGGAACAATATTACCATGTTGTCAATTATGAGGACAAGTACACGAGATGGACCACACTACGACAAGACAGGGGCAAAGTAGTTCCGGAGTTCACCAATACTTTCCATACCTTGCGCACCAAGATGGGTATCAAAGACTCCGAGTGACATTTGGCTCTGAAATACCATGGGTCTCTACACAGATACATCTAGACTGAAATGGAATTTTTGGACATCTCATCACTTGGTGCTTCTTATCGATATGATGTTAAAATTGAGTAGAAATTTAAGCACCATAACAAATGGGAGTTCGGGTCTGCAAATCCACAACAACCAAAGTATGAAAAAGATGGCCCTAACAAACAATTTCCCAAAAACCATTCCAAGACATAGGGAAATAAGGGTCATGGGAAGACAAAGAAGGACACCGGAAAATGGTGCAAGTTTTGCAAAAGCCACTGGCACAACACCAATGAATGTCACTCAAAATAGTCGTTAGCGGTCGATATCAAAGACAAAGAGTACAACCCTGATTCAGAATCTGATTATGAAAATAATGGTAAAGGACAGATCATTGACACGGACGCCACTGCTATTGTCACTACTGCAACAATTCAACCAGAAGAACCAACAAATCCTGAAGAATGGGAGCACCTTTTTTATTCACAGATGTGGGTGAAGGGGACCCCGCTACATTTTATTGCTGATAGCGGAAGCCAGAAGAACCTCATCTCAATAGAGTTCATCAAGCAATTGGGACTACTGAAAACACCACACCTACAACCATACAACATTGGGAAGCTTCGCCAAGGATGAGATTTCCATGTCAGCTAAGAGTGTCGATTATCATACAACATCCAACCCTTCAAGGATGAGGTATTATGTGATGTTGCCCCACTGGATGTCTGTGATGTGCTCTTGGGCCAACCATATATGTGGCGACACCATGTTGTTTATGAGTCTCGACCCTGTAGCATCATTGTTACTTTGGGGGGTCATATCTACAAAATACCAGAGGTAGTTATGACTACTGTTCCACCTAAAAACTGTCACAAGGTAGTATCTCATACTGCAAAATTCATCTTCTTGACAATCTGCTCAGAAGGAGAACAAAAGGACACTGCAACCACTACAACCTTGCCCCAAGCACCTTCTATCCAACATAAGCAGGTCGATAAGGTTGCAGCAAATCACAAATATTCCTTCTGCACACCATCCTCTGATGTATCTCGACTGGTTGAACAACCTCAACCTCAACAAGTTCCTGATAGAATTCCACAAACTGAGCAATGCGACGTCTCCAGCAAGACAAGCAGCTCACCAAGATGTAGATTCAACAAACGTTTTTTCTTCTCCCCTGAGAACTCAACACAATGGAAACCATTTCTTCCTTAGGAGGGAGGATTTATCTAGATGGATATCGGTGGCCACCCACCCTTTCCAACTAGCTCAAAAGAACTTTCTGGCAATTTTGGCAATTTACTATTTTTAGCAGGTTTTAACTTCTGGGGCCATTTTGAGGGCCTAAATGAAGGGTTTTCCATATATAGGTTTTCAATGATAGATGAAGGAATTATTGAGCCCCCAAAATGAATGTCCTCGACGATACCTTCAAAATGAGCTATCAGTCCTCTAAAACGGAGATCATATGCAAAAGTTACGACCCCAGGAAGTTGATGTACTAACTTACCGAAACGGGGCCCACATGACTTTTGGCACTTCATCTCCTAGGGTTAGGTTTTTGGATGTCTAGGACTTTTTTCATTCCCATTTATTTTAAAAAGGCATTCAGAGCCTCATTGTAATCATCTTCTATTGAATGCGAGTCGATGTCACATCTCTTCTCAGAGATAAGCTGCAACCATTCTAGCGAGTCTTTCACTCATTATTTTTACAGTCTCTGTACATTTCTTCCATTAATAGAAATTGTGTATTACTGTATATATGTGTTTATGGTTGCATTTATGATAAATTTCTGTTATATTATTGAATGTCTGGGATATGTCATTGCATTTATTTCTTATATCTCTGCTCTCATTTCGTGCCGAAAATAATCTGGATCAGTGGTATCAGAACAGGCTACTCTTGATTATTTTTCAGTGCATGTCCCTGACGAGGTCTGAGTATAGAAAGTTGGGTATCGATCTTGTCTCTCTTGAAGATAATCTCTCTCGCACACCCAAGAAACCCTTAATGGCGGAAGAAATGAAAAACGATGGAGCAGATGATCCTATCAATTTGTTTCTTGAGCAAGTTCTCACGCGACAGAGGGACGAAATGATGGAGAATTTTTCCCACATCCTTCAACACCAACCGATAGCATTAGGCACATCTTCATCAAGTGACCACTTTGGAGGCACCTGGCCTTTCAAGGTACAAGTTAACTTTTATATTCCTGTATTAGAAGGACAGATAGATGCAGAAGCCCTAGAAAAATGATTAACTCTACTAGAAGGTTATTTCTTTGTTCACAATTTTTTCGGCAAAGAAAAGATCAGCTTCGTTCTCCTTAAATCTCTCCCTCGTGTCAAACATTGGTGGGAAACTTGCTGGGAGCAAATTTCCACAGATGAGTCTGGAATATATGGGGCCGATCCCACTTGGTATTTTTTGTGGATGCGGTAAAGGAACAATATTACCCTGTTGGCAACTATGAGGACCAGTACATGAGATGGACCACACTGCAGCAAGAGAGGGGCCAAGCAGTTCTAGAGTTCGCCAATACCTTCCATACCTTGTGCACCAGGATGGGTATCAAAGACTCTAAGAGACATTTGGTTCTGAAATACCGTGGGGCTCTACATAGATACATCCAGACTGAAATGTATTTTCTAGACATCTCATTACTCGGTGCTGCTTATCGATATGTTGTTAAAATTGAGAAGAAATTTAAGCACCAGAGAAAACAGGAGTTCAAGTCTGCAAATCCAAAACAACCAAACTATCACAAAGATGGCCCTAACAAACAGTTTCCTGAAAACTAGTCCAGGACACAGGAAAAGAAGGGTCACGGGAAGACAAAGAAGGACACCGAAGAATGGTGCGAGTTCCATAAAATCCCTTGGCACACCACCGATGAATGTCGCTCAAAACAGTCATTAGTGGACAAGATCAAAGACAAAGAGCCGAACCTTGATTCAGAATCTGATTCTGAAAATAATGGTAAAGGATAGATCATTGATGCAGACCCCACTACTATTGTCGCTACTGCAACAATTCAACCAGAAGAACCAACAGATATTGAAGAGGGGGAGCACCTTTTTCATTCACAGATGTGGGTGAAGGGGACCCCACTGCATTTTATTGTTGATAGAGGAAGCCAAAAGAACCTCATCTCAGCAGAGGTCATCAAACATTTGGGATTGTTGACAACACCACACTCGCAGCCATACAACATTGGGTGGCTTCGCCAAGGACGTGATCTCCATATCATCCAACAATGTCGATTATCATACGACATCCAACTCTTCAAGGATGAGGTATTATGTGATGTTGCCACACTGGATGTCAGTGATGTGCTCTTGGGCCAACCATATATGTGGAGACACCATGCTGTTTATGAGTCTCGACCCTATAGTGTCATTGTTAATTTGGGGGGTCATCTCTATAGAATACCATAGGTATTTTTGACTACTGTTCCACCTAAAAAGTGTCGCAAGGTAGTATCTCATACTACAAAATTCAGCTTCTTCACAATCTATTCAAAAGGAGAACAAAAGGACACTGCAACCAGTACAACCTTACCCCAAGAACCTTCTATCCAACAAAAGCAGGTCGACAAGGTTGTAGAAAAGCACAAAGATTCCTTCTGCACACCATCCTCTCATGTATCTCGACTTGTTGAACAACCTCAACCTCAATAGGTGCGTGATAGACTTCCACAAACTGAGCAGTGTGACGTCTCTAGGAAGACAAACAACTCACCAAGATGAAGATTCAACAAATGCTTTTCCTTCTCCCCCGAGAAATCAACGCAATGGAGACCATTGCTTCCTAAGGAGGGAGGATTGATCCAGGTGGATATTGGTGGCCACCGACCTTTTCCAACTGGCTCAAAATAGCTTTCCTGCAATTTTGGCAATTTACTATTTTTAGTAGGTTTTAACTTCTGGGCCATTTTGAGGGCCTAAATGAAGGTTTTTTGCGATCAAGGTTCTCAATGATAGCTGAAAGCATGATTGATCCCTCAAAATTAATCTCCTCAATGATACCTTTCCAACGAGCTATCATACGCCTAAAACGAAGATCGTATGCAAAAGTTACGACCCCGGGAAGTTGATGTAGTAACTTACCCAAACGGGGCCCACATGCCTTTTGGCGCTTCATCTCCTAGGGTTAGGTTTTTGGATGTCTAGGACTTTTGGCATTCCCATTTATTATAAAAGGCCTTCAGAGCCTCATTGTAATCATCTTCTTGTGAATGCGAGTAGTCGTCACATCTCTTCTCAGAGATAAGTTGCCACCATTCTAGCGATTCCTTCACTCTGTATTTTTATAGTCTCTGTACATTTCTTCCATTAATAGAAATCGTGTATTAGTGTATATATGTGTTTATGGTTGAATCTATTATAAATTTCTGTTATATTATTGAATATCTACGATATCTCTGTGCATTTCTTTCTTATATCTACACTCTCATTTCGTGCCGAAAATAATCCGGATCAGTGGTATTAGAGTAGGCTGCTCTTGATCATTTTTCAGTGCATGTCCCCGACGAGGTCTGAGTATAGAAATTTGGGTTTCGAGATTGTCTCTCTTGAAGTCAATATCTCTTTCACACCCAAGAAACCCTCAATGGTGGAAGAAATGAAAAACGACGGAGGAGACGATCCTATCAATCTATTGCTTGAGCAAGTTCTCACGCGATATAGGGTCAAAATGATGGAGAATTTTTCCCACATACTTCAATGCCTGTCGATAGCATCAGGTGCATATTCATCAAGCGACCACTTTGGAGGTAGCTCGCCTTTCAAGGTACAAGTTAACTTTGATATTGTTGTATTTGAAGGACATATAGATGCAAAATCCCTAGAAAAATGGTTAACTCTGCTAGAAGGTTATTTCTCTGTTCACAATTTTTTCGAAAAAGAAAAGATCACCTTCACACTCCTTAAAGCTCTCCCTCATGTCAAGCATTGGTGGGAAACTTACTGGGATCAAAGTTCCACAAAGAATTCTGGAATATATGGGGCCGATCCCGCTTGGTATTTTTTTGTGGATGCGGTAAAGGAACAGTATTACCTTGTTGGCAACTATGAGGACCAGTATATGAGATGGACCACGCTGCGGCAAGAGAGGGGCCAAGTAGTTCCAGAGTTCACCAATACCTTCCATACCTTGCGCACCAATATGGGTATCAATAACTCCAAGCCACATTTGGTTCTGAAATACCATGGGGCTCTACACAGATACATGCAGACTGAAATGGATTTGTTGCACATCTCATTACTCGGTGTTGCTTATCGATATGCTATTAAAATTGAGTAGAAATTTAAGCACCAGAATAAACGGGAGTTCGGGTTTGCATATCCACAAAAACCAAAGTATAACAAAGACGGCCCTAAGAAACATTTCCCCAAAAACCAGTCCAAGACACAGGAAAAGAAGGGTCACGGGAAGACAAAGAAGGACACTGGAAAATGGTGCGAGTTCCACAAAATTCCCTTGCACAACACTGATGAGTGTCGCTCAAAATAGTCAATAATGGCCGAGATCAAAGATAAAGACCCGAACCTTGATTCTGAAAATAATGGTAAAGGACAGATCATTGATGTGGACCCCATTGCTATTGTTGC
Organism: Picea glauca; assembly: GCA_000966675.3. Classification (NCBI taxonomy): domain Eukaryota; kingdom Viridiplantae; phylum Streptophyta; class Pinopsida; order Pinales; family Pinaceae; genus Picea; species Picea glauca. Next base: position 637,774 of record JZKD02S1763809.1, read on the forward strand.
TACTATAGTAATTCAACCAGAAGAACCAAGAAGTCCTGAAGAGGGGGAGTGCATTTTCCATTCACAGATGTGGGTGAAGGGGACCTCACTACATTTTATTGTTGATAGTGGAAGCCATAAGAACCTCATCTCAACAGAGGTCGTCAAACAATTGGGATTGTCGACAACACCACACTTGCAACCATACAACATTGGGTGGCTTCGCCAAGGACAAAATCTCCATGTCATCCAACAATGTCGATTATCATATGGCATCCAACCCTTCAAGGATGAGGTATGATGTGATGTTTCCCCACTAGATGTCTATGATGTGCTCTTGGGCCAACCATATATGTGGAGATGCCATGTTGTTTATGAGTCTCGACCCCATAGTGTCATTGTTACTTTGGGGGGTCATCTCTACATAATACCATAGGTAGTTCTGACTACTATTCTACCTAAAAAGTGTCGCGGGGTAGTATCTCATACGACAAAATTCAGCTTCTTCACAATCTGTTCAAAAGGAGAACAAAATCACACTGCAACCACTACAGCCTTGCCCCAAGCACCTTCTATCCAACAGAAGTAGGTCGACAAGGTTGCATCAAAGCACAAAGATTCCTTCTTCACACTGTCCTCTCATGTATGTCGACTTCTTGAACAACCTCAACCTCAACAGGTTTGTGATAGACTTCCACAAACTGAGTAGCGTGACGTCTCCAACAAGACAGACAACTCACCAAGATGTAGATTCAACAAACGCTTTTCCTTGTCCCCCGATAACTTAACGCAATGGATACCATTTCTTCCTAATGATGGAGGATTGATCTAGGTGGACATTGGTGGACACCGACCTTTTCCAACTGGCTCAAAATAGCTTTCTGGCAATTTTGGCAATTTACTATTTTTAGCAGGTTTTAACTTCTGGGGCAATTTTGAGGGCCTAAATGAAGGTTTTTCTAGATCGAGGTTCTAAATGATAACCAAAGGCATGATTGATCCCCCAAAATGAATCTCCTCAACGATGCCTTTCCAATGAGCTATCATACACCTAAAATGGAGATC
>JZKD02S1763809.1:647536-665772 GCA_000966675.3 Picea glauca
TAACTCTTATACTATTGGTCATTTCTCATTGGACATAATTGAATGGTTTAAGTATAAGTTGAAAAAGGTTTTAAATTGTACTTGATACTGATTCACCCCCCTCTCAGTATCAACAGGAGCAACTTCGTATAATTGAAATTGTGTTTCCACTTTAGTAAATAGAGGGTCATCATTATTCCTTGGGACAATTTCATGGGTTGTCCGTACAACTCAATTAAAGGCTAGAAATCGTTGATTCAAATGAGATCAATAGTCCATCATGCAGAAGAAGATCACCACGTCAACAATTTCCCATCAATGGTGACACATTGGATATGAAAATTTTCCTTTCCTAAGGTATATATGTTCCATTGTAAAAAAATTAAATAGAAAAAATTGTTTTTTTTTTCAAGAAAAAAAGAAACATGTATGCAAAGTTTATTTTTTCAATTTATTTATTTTTAATGTAAATTAAAAAAAAATGATTAATAAATAAAATACCACTTTTTCGATTTACAAGCTAATTTCAATTTCTTAGTTCGTAACAATACCAGTGATCAGGTCTATGGTTTTAATTAACTCACAATTTAACTCCAAAAATAAGAAGGGTGTTATTGGTAGCATCACTTTTCGATTTTGTGGTCATTTTTCTGTAATGCAATTTTAACAGTATCAGTTATCAAGGAAATGATTTTGAACAAATGACAATTTTAACCACCTTTCAAAAAAGGTGTGCTACCGGTAGCACCATTTTTTTAAACAGAGGTAAAAAATGCGACCTCTAAAAAATGAGAACTATGGAGAGTTCTCGTTAAGTTGCTAACCTTGTTAAACATGAGAGAGATTGTTTCTCATTAGATATCCCCTTAGTAGTTTGGAATCTTGGAAGGGAGACAAAGGCATGATACAATGGGGGTTTCTTAAGAAGGACTCCATTTGATGAAGGCATGGAACATAAGAAAAATTACTAATAAAGACAAGGTTAGTTGGCCCTTCTTGAGACTATTCTTATCCATTTGATGTTTTGTCATCAATTTCTCATTTGGATTATTAGTTGTATCAGTTCAGTCTCTTTTGTAATCCTAATAAATGGAGTTGTATCCAGTTTATTAAAACTAGAAAGAGAAATTATACAAGGAGTCCAACTATCCCAACTTATTTTTCCTCTGGTAGAAAAAGGGCCCAATAGATCCCTAAAGGCAACCTCAACAAGTGGTAATTTCAAAGGAATTTATGTAGGAAACACCCATAATGTATATGATTTACCTTTTGTATATGAAATCATTATATTCGATGAAAACACATAAATATTTTTTAATAATGTAAAACATATCATCAATGTCTTATGTGAAGCATTGCTCATGAATATCAATTCATCCAAATCGACAATTTCCTTGTGTGGCTTCTTAGAGGTGAAAAAATATTACATATCCTATCATTTTTCCATTCTCATTATGGAGTTCGATGCTCATTTGATATACTAAGGTTTCCATTTGAAGGACAATTTGTTAAAACTATAAAGATAAATTATGCAAGGATATACAAAACAAGCCAGTTGAATTAGGTGGGAGGCGACAAGTATCCACCTGGAATATGAGCAGGGCTTCAGATAACCCTAGAAGTGTAGAACCAACAATTACAAAGAAGAATAAAAGAACATGATGAACTATAAACTTACGAGAGGATCCAGTTGGAATAGGTGGGTGGAGACCAATATCTAGCTGGAGTAGCTTCATATAATTTAAATTGTGTTTCCACTTGATTTAATAGACGGTCATCAGTATTCCTTGGGACAATTTCATGGGTTGTCGTTACAACTCAATTAGAGGCTAGAAACCATTGATTCAAATGAGATCAATAGTTCATCACATAGAAGAACATCACCAGGTCAACAATTTCCCATCAGTGGTGAAACATTGCCTTTGATAATTGTCCTTTCCTAAGGTATATATGTTCCATTGTAAAAATATTAAATAGAAAAATTGGGTTTTTTCTTTAAAGAAAAAAAGAAATATGTATGCAAAGTTTATTTTTTCATTTTTATTTTATTTTTAATGTAAATTAAAAAAAAAATTTGATTAATAAATAAAATACCATGTTTCGATTTACAAGCTAATTTGAAGTTCTTTGTTCGTAACAATATCAATGATCGGGGCCACAGTTTTGATTAATTCACAATTTAACTCCAAAAATAAGAAGGGTGCGATTGGTAGCATCACTTTTTGATTTGGTGGTCAGTTTTCTATAATGCAATTTTAACAGTATCGGTTGTCAAGAAAATGAATTCAAACAAATGACAATTTTAACCACCTTTCAAAAAAGGTGTGCTACCGATAGCACCATTTTTTGAAACGAATGGAAAAAATGCGACCTCTAAAAAATGAGAACTATGGAGAGTTCTCGTTAAGTTGATAAATTTGTTAAACATGAGAGAGATTGATTCTCCTCAAATCTCCCCTTAGTAGTTTGGACTCTTGGAAGGGATACAAAGTCATGAGACAAGGGGGGTTTCTTATGAAGGACTCCATTTCATAAAGACATGAAACATAAGAAAAATTACTAATAAAGACAAGGTGAGTTGGCCCTTCTTGAGACTATTCTTATCCATTTGATGTTTTGTCATCAAATCGTCATTTGGATTATTACTTGTATCAGTTCAGTCTCTTTTGTAATCCTAATAAATGGAGTTGTATCTAATTTATTAAAACTAGAAAGAGAAATTATGCAAGGATTCCAACTATCCCACTTCTTTTTCCTCTGGTAGGAAAAGGGCCTAGTAGATCCCTAAAGGCAGCCTGAACAAGTGGTAATTTCAAAGGAATTTATGTAGGAAAAACCCATATTGTATGTGATTTACCTTTTGTAGATAAAATCCTTATATTCTATGACAACACATAAATATTTTTTAATAATCTAAAAGATGTCATGAATTTCTTATGTGAAGCATTGCTCATGAATATCAATTCAACCAAATTGAAAATTTCCTAGTGTGGCTTCTTAGAGGTGAAATAAGATTACATATCCTATTATTTTCCCATTCTCATTGTGGAGTTCGATGCTCATTTGATATATGAAGGTTTCCATTTGAAGGCCAATTTATTAAAACTAGAAAGAGAAATTATGCAAGGATATACAAAATAAGCCAGTTGAATTCGGTGGGAGGCGACAAGTATCCACCTGGAAGATGTGTAGGGCTTCAAAAAACCCTTGAAGTGTAGAACCCACAGTTACAAAGAAGCACAGACGAATGTGTTGAACTAAAAAATGACAAGAGGAGCCAGTTGGAATAGGTGGGTGGTCACCAATATCCAGCTAGAGCAACTTCGTATAATTGAAATTGTGCTTCCACTTGTGTAAATAGAGGGTCATCATTATTCCTTGGCACAATTTCATGGGTTGTCGATACAACTCAATTAGAGGCTAGACACCATTGATTCAAATGAGATCAATAGTCCATCATGCAGAAAAAGGTCACCACGTCAACAATTTCTCATCAATGCCGACACATTGGCTTTGATCATTGTCCTTTCCTAAGGTATATATGTTCCCTTGTAAAAAACTAAAATAGAAAAAATTGGTTTTTTCTTTAAAGAAAAAAAGAAACATGTATGGAAAGTTTATTTTTTCAATTTATTTATTTTTAATGTAAATTTAAAAATTAAAATTGATTAATAAATAAAATACCACTTTTAGATTTACAAGCTAATTTGAAGTTCTTTGTTTGTAACAATAGTAGTGATTGAGGCCACAATTTTAACTAATTCACAATTGAACTCTAAAAATAAGAAGGGTGTTATTGGTAGCATCACTTTTTGATTTGGTGGTCAGTTTTCTATAATGCAATTTTAATAGTATCAGTTGTCAAGGAAATGAATTCAAACAAATCAAAATTTTAACCACCTTTCAAAAAAGTTATTCTACCAGTGGCACCATTTTTTGAAACGGAGGTAAAAATTGTGACCTCTAAAAAATGAGAACTATGGAGAGTTCTCGTTAAGTTGCTAACTTTCTTAAACATGAGAGAGATTGTTTCTCATCAGATCTCCCCTTAGTAGTTTGGACTCTTGGAAGGGAGACAAAGTCATGAGACAATGGAGGTTTCTTAAGAAGGAATCCATTTGATAAAGACATGGAACATAATAAAAATTACTAATAAAGAGAAGGTGAGTTTTCCCTTCTTGACACTATTCTTATCCATTTGATGTTTTGTCATAAATTTTTCATGTGGATTATTAGTTGTATCAATTCAGTCTCTTTTGTAATCCTAATAAATGGATTTGTATCCAACATATTAAAGCTAGAAAGAGAAATTATGCAATGATTCCAACTATCCCCACTTCTTTTTCCTCTCGTAGAAAAACGGCCCAGTAGATCCCTATAGGAAATCTCAATAAGTGGTAATTTCAAAGGAATTTATGTAGGAAACAACGATAATGTATCTGATTTACCTTTTGTAGATGGAATCCTTATATTCTATGACAACACATAAATATTTTTTAATAATCTAAAAGATATCATCAATGTCTTATGTGAAAACATTTCTCATGAATATCAATTCATCCAAATTGACAATTTCATAATGTGGCTTCTCAGAGGTGAAAAAATATTACATATCCTATCATTTTCCCATTCTCGTTGTGGAGTTCGATGCTCATTTGATATACTAAGGTTTCCATTTGAAGGCCAATTTATTAAAACTAGGAAAATAAATTATGAAAGGATATAAAAATAAGCCAGTTGAATTAGGTGGGAGTCGACAAGTATCCACCTGGAAAATGTGTAGGGCTTTAGACAACCCTGGAAGTGTAGAACCCGCAATTACAAAGAAGTACAGAAGAACGTGTTGAACTAAAAACTCACAAGAGGAGCCAGTTGGAATAGGTGGGTGGCCACGAATATCCAGCTGGAGCAACTTCGTATAATTGAAATTGTGTTTTCACTTGAGTAAATAGAGGATCATCATTATTCCTTGAGACAATTTCATGGGTTGTCGGTACAACTCAATTAGAGTATAGAAACCATTGATTCAAATGAGATCAATAGTCCATCACACATAATAAGATCACCACGTCAACAATTTTCCATCAGTGGTGACACATTGGCTTTGATCATTGTCCTTTCCTAAGTTATATATGTTCCATTGTAAAAAAATTAAATAGAAAAATTTGGGTTTTTCTTTAAAGAAGAAAAGAAACATGTATGCAAAGCTTATTTTTTCAATTTATTTATTTTTAATGTAAATTAAAAAAAAAATTATTAATAAATAAAATAACACGTTTCGATTTACAAGCTAATTTGAAGTTCTTTGTTCATAACAATACTAGTGATCAGGGCCACAGTTTTAATTAATTCAGAATTTAACTCCAAAAATAAGAAGGGTGATATTGGTAACATCACTTTTCAATTTGGTGGTTAGTTTTCTATAATGCAATTTTAACATTATCGGTTGTAAAGGAAATGAATTAAAACAAATCAAAATTTTAACCACCTTTGAAAAAAGGTGTGCTACTGGTAGCACCATTTTTTGAAACGGAGGTAAAAAATGCAACCTCTAAAAAATGAGAACTATGGAGAGTTCTTGTTAAGTTTCTAACTTTGTTAAACATGAGAGAGATTGTTTCTCGTCAAATCTCCTCTTAGTAGTTTGGACTCTTGGAAGGGAGACAAAGTCATGAGACAATGGGGGTTTCTTAAGAAGGAATCCATTTGATAAATACATGGAAGATAAGAAAAATTACTAATAAAGAAAAGGTTAGTTGGCCCTTCTTGAGACTATTCTTATCCATTTGATGTTCTGTCATCAATTTGTCATTTGGATTATTTGTTGTATCCATTCAATCCCTTTTGTAATCCTAATAAATGGAGTTGTGTCCAATTTATTAAAACTATAAAGAGAAATTATGCAAGGATTCCAAGTATCCCCACTTCTTTTTCCTCTGGTAGAAAAAGGGCCCAGTAGATCCCTAACAAAAACCTCAACAAGTGGTAATTTCAAAGGAATTTATTAGAAAACACCCATAATGTATCTGATTTACCTTTTGTAGATTAAATCCTTATATTCTATGACAACACATAAATATTTTTTAATAATCTAGAAGATATCATCAATGTCTTATGTGAAGCATTGCTCATGAGTATTAATTCATCCAAATCGACAATTTCCTAGTGTGGCTTCTTAGAGGTGAAAAAATATTACACATCCTATCATTTTCCCATTATCATTGTGGAGTTCGATGCTCATTTGATATACTAATGTTTCCATTTGAAGGCCAATTTGTGTCTAAAATGTGACTGGTAGTGGTTGATAGAAAAAATGGAGAAAAAGATTAATTTTGGGTTCAACTGATGGCTCTAACCTGGAGGAAGACTAGTCATCGTCAAAGTATTTCTAGTGACCATTGCAATTTACTGGATATATGTCACCTGGATACCTAAAGGTGTATTAGAGTGGATAATTTAGTTGTGTTACTATTTCATTATGTTAGGCGAGAGTGACAAAGAAATCCGCAATGTTGGTCTCTTGGAAATAAGTAGCAATGCTGAAATCACAAGAACAATGGGGCCTCAAGAACATCTTCTTTTTCTGGAAGGATTTAGTTGATAAAAATGTTTAGAGGATCCTACAAGGCACTATATTATGTGTGAAAGTGATAAAGTATAAAGAAATATCTCCAGAATTAGTGTAGGACTAGGTAATCAATCCTATTAAAAAATACCAAACCGCCACAATTATTTGAAAATGAGTTATCTCGAAATTCCTCCTAATTGGAAATTCATTGGTATGGCATGTTGGAAAGAAAGACAAAGCCCAATTACAGTTGAACCTCTAGATAGAAAGCATAAACTCATTCAAGTTACATGTTCCCCTCATTCAATATCTAAAGAGAATAGGCTTCCACACCATGATACATATTGCAAAGGAACCCATTGAAAAAAGTAGGTGGCAATAATGGATCTCTTGGAGAGAGTTAGGTCTCATGGAGGATCATGTAAAAATATGGAAGGAATTCACAAGAAGCCTTAAAATGATTTTCTATAAGACTTGGTGATGCGGAGGATCAAATTATATGGTCTTTGAATCCTTATGAGGGATAAATCACATATATCCGAGGGAGGTGGAAATTAATCTCGAAATTGAAATTCCTAGATAAAAAATAAAAAAAAATATATGGCTTCTATTAAATAATAAATCACTAACTTGGGAGATCCAATAAAAAATATTTTTTGAAGGCCTTGGTAGGGGTTGTCTCTATGAATCTAAAATTGAATCTAACTTCCACCTTGTCATGTACTGATGCTACTCTAATCAAGTCTAGTGGGAGATAAAGCGGATAACAAATATCCGTAATGCATGGACATAGGACTCCACCTAACAATATCTTATAGGATGTTATCATAACAAGGAAACTAAGAGGTACAAATCTCTTCCACTCTCTATTTCTTGGGGAATATGGTTGGCCAAGAACTCCAAAATCTTTGAGCGTGTGGGTACCCTACCTCTTAAATGTGCCTCACAAAGTTTAAACATCATGTATTCTTTCCTTCATGCTAGAAATTTGCAATCCCACAAACATTCTATAGAAGAATTAATAAATAAAGAAATCCCTTGGGAAATGGTGCATCACAAGGAACTCCTTCTAGAGGTGTGGTTGGGGGAATTATCCGTCTATACCCCCAAGCCACTGTATATCATTCAAAGATGGAATGGCTATGAAACAAATATTTTTTGTGAACTTATGGCCCTAAAACTAGTTCTAATGTTGGCTCATGAAAGAGGAGTTCTTCAAATTTATATTTTTGGAGATTCACTACTAGTCATTCAATGGATGAAACAAGAATTCAGTTTGAGGAACTCCATTCTAAAACCTTTTTTTATTGACATTTTGAATGTGCAAGTATCCTTCATTTGCCTCCCTTTTTCTCATGTTTATAGAAACATAAACAAGTAATCTTACAAGTTATCCAAAGATGGAGGGACACTAGAGAAAGGAACATGGGAATTCCTTGAATCAAATAAAAGACACTCTTCTACTTATATCCAGGAACCCTGGTTTTAATGTTTTCACTTATTCTAAAGTCCTAAAATTGTGATTATTTTTAACAAGAATTGATGTTTCTTTCTATTCTTATTTTGATGGTATGAAATCCTTGAAAAATGAAAATATGTTGAAAATACAAGTTGGAATTTTTTTAATATCTAAATCAATGAGCTCACTTCTTTTTTTAATCTTTTTGATAATTCAAAGAAAGAAATTGTAGAAGGTTGTGGATTATTGGTCAATCTAGAACGTTGCTTAATATTTGATGGTATGAAATCCTTGGAAAAAGAAAATAGGTTGACAATACAAGTTGGAATTTTCTTGAATATCTAAAATAGTGAACTCACTTTTTTTTTTTTTTTTTTTTTTAATAGTCTTTTTGATAATTAAAAAAAGAAAATGTAGAAGGTTGTAGAAGATGGCTCAATCCTTTTGAGGCATAATGGAATGTTAGTTTAGTATCTTTCTAGTTTTTTTATTATTAATCAAATTGATTACCTTTTTCATTGGAAAAATAAAATCTGATATAGAATCAGATAGCCACTTTTGAATTAAGTGGATAAAAATTGTAACCAAAAATACTCTAAAGAAAATAAAAATCCCAAGCTTTAATAAGATAATAAGTTGTTTTCTTTATCAATATGATGTATACATTTTGTTTGTTGTGTCAAACATTTGCTTAATTAGTAGTTGCACCGTTTACTTAATATAATATTGAAATTAAATAATAATTTTATTTATTTTTATTAATAAAAGAGGTATATATATCCTACCTTCTCATTTTTAAAATATTGATTACACTACCAATCTTCCTAACCTCTTAACTTAACAAAAGTATGGTGATCTTGGAAACCTTCTCTTAATGCTTTTCGAGCACAGAAACAAAATTCTAAAGAATCACAAGTAATCACTTACCCTCTTAAGATCCGATAGACCAATTAGGTCTTAGTGGACGTTAATCATCATCATCATCATCATCATCTCTTAAGAGGAAGTACATGTTCTTAACCATTAGGCTCACTAGTTCTTAACCATTAGGCTCACTGAGACTATTATAGATATAATAAAAAAATTTAGATTCATGAATAGTGAATTTAAGATTTTAATAATTACTAATAAAAATTTTAACCTTGTCACAACCTTATTCCAACAATAACTTATTGTGATTCCAATGACAATTTATTATCAATAATTTTTACATTATTCCAACTAAAATGAGAATTACTATTTCCAAAATCCTATTCTATAAAATCCTCTAAATACCATACAAGAACTAAATAAACTAATATCAAATCAAAATTTGTTTCCAAAATCCTATTCTATAAAATCCTATAAATACCATACGAAAACTAAATAAATTAATATCAAATCAAAATTTGTTCCAAACAAGAAAAAAATACGCTAAAACTAATATAGAAGATCATTCATGTTTGGTTCCTTTGATTCTTTATTTTAAATCTGTACAGTGATATCTCCAAAAAAAAATTTAAATTAATTTTTCATTCATGTTTGGTTCCTTTAATTGTTTATTTTAAATGTGTAGAGTGATATATGCAAAAACCTTAAAAATAATATTTTTAAGTTTTTTGTTTATTTATAATATGTATTAATATTGTAAAAAGTAAAGAATTAACACTGATTGTATATATATTTTTTATTCATAACGATGGAAAGAAGTCCAGGAAAATAAGTTTTAGTTAAAAAATCAATGAAAAAAAAATCATTAAAATGTTAATGCTTACCAAATTTCATGTGAAGGAAAATATAATATTATATATTTTTAATTACATGGATGAGGAGTAGAAGAAGCCATGGATAATTGTTTAAGCTAATTTTTTCTGTTATTAATCATGATTGAATAAATAATTGAAATCATATAATATTATATATATTTTAATTACATGGATGAGGAACAGAATAAACTATGGATAATTGTTTAAGCTAATTTTTTTTCTTATTATTTTTTTTTTTAAATAAAAAAGGGGTAGGACCTTCTATATTAGATAAGCACAAAACTTAGACAAAATACAGAGTCATGGCTAAAAACCACCAAAATGTTGTCGGTATCCGGAAACCAGCATAACTGAGGGGCTGATAGCAGTTTTAGCAATAATACATATATAGTTGAGAAGCCCCTGTCCTGCCCGGAGGAAACCAGGACAGGTGCTAATGGTCCAGGAGTACATAGAACAGAAAAGCAGTAAACAAAAACCAGGAAACGAAAAAACCTAGTCACCCGGTGCTCCATCGCCTTCACCCGCTTGCCAAGTGGACCCCGCCGGAATAGCAAACTCCTGCGCACATAGGGGACACTTTCACTGAGCTGGAGCGTCGGAGAATGCACCAAGGAGAATGTCTATACGTTGGCTCATGAGGAGCGTCCTAAGTTCCATGTCCACCAAGTGGCTACAGAGCTCAAAGACCAATGCCATGTGTTCGTCGCTGAGGAGAGAACCATGCAATTCGCCACCCAAACCATTACGGGGAGCAGTCCTCGAATCCATAGCCTCATCCATGTCATCCGCTACCTCCCTCTTCTTCGCACTAACCTCAGTATTCGCAGTCTTCTCAGCATGAAACGATGGCAAGTCTCCCTGCCAGGGAGTTTCTTCAATTATGCAGCCTGGGAAGTCGTCTTCTCTGGCCAAAGCTCGAACGGAGCCCTCCATGGCTTGGGGCTCCTCAATGCATAGCATGTCACCCATGGACGGGTCCTCCTCTACAATGCAGGTGGGAAGCGCAACCTCGGACTCGGCCTCCCTTACATCGCTCAAATTAGAAATCAGACCTTCCCTGCTGCAACCAACCCTTTGCTCAACAATAGTGTCAAGCAACATCCGCCGCTCAGCTCGAGCCTTTTTGCAAAGAATGGAGGACGACAAAGCTAGAGCGCACTCCAATTGCTTCTTCCTGCGACGCTGCGCCTTGTGGGCGTCCCAGGTAGAGCCCCGACGAGGCTTGGCATGCTCTCTAACCATTGAAACTGGGTGGTGAATGCAGGTGCTAAGAGGATGCAGCGCAGGGCTGAAAGTCCCAGACGAGAACGGTAGCAAGTGAAAAACGCGAGCAAGCTGTCTCAGACGAGTTTTTCCCGAAAACAAAAAACCCTAGAAGGCCTCAACAAAGTGAAGAGAAGAAATGGTGAACGTCCAAGTGACGAACATAGCAAACCCGCTCTATACTGGCTCAAAATAAAACCCATAACTAGGCTCCAGTGTCATCCGTCCTTCCAAATCCATGTCCGATCTGAACTCGCGAGAGGTGTAAATGGTCGCGCGAGGGATCCTCGCCTTCATATGATCCCTGCTATGGCCGTCCACCATTGTTAATGCTAATGCATGGGTGGCGGCCAACAACAATTAAACCTGCACTTAGTGCATGTCCCGGTGTCACCGCCTCAGTGCCTCGTGTCACCCCATCCGGGGTAATTTTTTTTCTTATTAAGAATGATTAAATAAATTGATAAAATAGCATACTTACAAATTTTCAATGAGGAGACAATTTTTTTTAAACTTTGGTTTGGTTAATTTATTTTATGTACATTATTTATTTAGATTAAAATTTAAATCTTATCTATAAAGTAATATTTTTTTATATATTTTTATTTGATTTTTTTAAAATTTTCATTATTTATAGATATTAATTTGGATTTATTATATTTAAAAAGCAATCAGAAAATAATTACTCATTTTAATTGTTTAAAAAAAAAAAAAAATTCTTATTTTTTTTTTCAAATTGTGAAAATTGATAAAATTACAAATATTTTAAAATGAAAACCTAATGTAATATGTATATATATAACATTATTAGACAATGTACTTTTTATTTTCTATATTTTATTATTATCAATTAAAAAAATTATTTTCCATTTTTAAAGTCAATCCAAAATAATAATAGTTACTTTTTTTATCTTCTTTTCAATATGAGCACTCCACCACCTATTACAAAAACTCAGCCTATCTCAGAGAGGCCTCCCAAAATCACCTTAGAGATCCTTTAAGATTATGTGGAATCATTAGAAAAAAGGAGAGAACAAAGAGATAACAAAAGTAAAATAGAGTTAGAATCATTAGAATAAAAGGAGTGAAGAAAGAGACATAAAACTCCAAATAGAGCTAGAGACAATGCTTCATAAAAAAATTAGACTATTCAAAGATACCATCCAAACTCAAATAGAAGATAGATTGTTAGGGTTCAAGAGTGAATTGCACACAATGAAGGATATGATTAAAGAAATAGAAAAACATAAACAATCAACTCAAGAAGGAGAGGGTGAAGAAAATTGCAACTTGAGAGATAGGATTAAAGAGCTAGAATAAAAAAAACCAACAATTTGACCCTGAGTAATATGGATAAAAAAATGTAAGATACACATCACTGCTAGGTTTCTTCGCTGAAACCTACACCATCCGTCTCCGTTCTCCCACAGCCGCGGCCATGGAGGCCAAGGGAGGGGTGCCCCAAGCCCCCTCCTACAACACTGTAACATGAAAGGAGCACGACTCTAATCTTTCGAAACACCCAACATTCAAACTCCCAACCGACATGCAAAAAATAATCTGGGAGGATGAAATGCCTAAGGAAAAGCCAATGGATATCGACTCGGAAACCAACCAATCAAGATCTCAACGAACCTAGGAACCTGGAAAATGCATTCCACAAGCACCGATCCCTCCCAAATACACCATCATCTCGCCGAGAATGGAGGATCAGAAACAATACATGTGCGACTTTTCTCTAATAGCAAAATTCCTAGGATTATGGCCCTCAGAGAAAGACCTAGTCAAATGGATTCACCATTGGTGGAAACCCAAGGGCCATTACGACCTCCAACTAGGATCAAAAGGCTTCTTCACAATCATACTGCACAATCTGGAGGATAGGAATCGAATATTCAAAGGTGGGCCGTACTTCTATAACTCGGCAAGACTGTTTCTCCGATTTTGGATGGAGAGATTTAGCCCAGAAAAAGAAGACTTCACACATGCTCCGGTCTAGTTACGAATCTACTTGCTTCTACAGGAATTCTAGCTAAAGGAGATCCTTGCAGGGATTGGTAACACCATCGGTAGCTATGTCAAATCTTTGGAGGCAATAAAAAAATGAAGGTACACTGCCTATGATTGCATATGTGTCTATTTAAATATTTCTAAACCCCTCCCTGGAACCATCATCTTGGACTATCAAGACGAGGAATGGGCACAAACCCTGGACTATGAGCATATCCCCTTTTGCTGCTGCAAGTGTCACGAGCACGACCATCGTTTCCAAGAATTCCCTTTAAATAACCCCCCTCAGACAACTCAGGAATACTCTGACAAACCCAAGGATGGCTTCACTCAGGTCACGGGTAGACGGAAGGATCAGACGAAAAGGATACCACCCCAGGCATCGGTTGGACTCCCCACCAAGAATTCGTTTGATGCCCTTCAAACCCCGGTGGATACCCCCTCTTCCTCCACCAACCCCCTGACAACCCCTGCAACCGGCCAACTCTCTGCCACACAGGATCCCCATGCTCTCTCCTCCTCACAACCAATAGCTGCGACAACCTCCCTTCCAACCAATCTCAGGATGGATATGGGAGATCCATACACAGATCTGGAGGATCCAGAGCTAACAGGAATCAATATGGCACACCTGGAACAAGCCTATCGCAAGCAACAACTATATACAATATCGCCTGACTAGCTGCGCAAGGTGCATAAATTCTTCCTTAACTCTTTCGTTGGAGGTAAAGCTCGAGCCATCACAAACTTGGGAATACAAAAAGAAACCACCAAGGAACAACGAAAAACCACAAAGGAGGAGAGGAAAAGAGGTAGGAAACTGAAACACCAACTCATCTAGGACGTCTACAACTTCCTTGTCAAATTAGGTCAAATTCAACTGATCTCGAATAGCTTTCCCCCCCTCCAACCCCCACCGTACTCATGAAGATACTATCCTGGAACATAAGAGGCCTCAACACAAGGAGAAAACAAACCTTGCTCAAAGACAAAATCAGGAAGGAACAACCAGACATTCTACTCCTACAAGAAAATAAATGTGCGGGCACAAAGGCATAGACCACACTCCAATGATGTTGGAAATAGGCAAAGCATGTGGCAGTGGATGCTAATGGAGTAGCGAGAAGACTAGAACTGCTTTGGAATCTAGCCACCATCTTGCTTGACAATTTTTTCACTTCCAATTGGACCATCACAACTTCCTTTTTCCTTATTGGTTGAAAAAAACAAGGCTACATCACGAATGTCTATGGACCCCCTAGACTAGGGGACAAAGAAGCATTCCTCCAACACATAGAGTGGATAGCAGACCTATTAGGCCCCCAAAGGTGGATCCTTGGGGGTGACTTCAACATGATCACAGGGCTTGAGGAGAAAAAAGGAGGCAATCGCTTCCTGGGAAATGACAGCTTTCTCCTTAATCGTACCATAGGCCATCTAAACCTTATTAACATTGAAATAGAAAATGGGCCTTTCACCTAGTCCAACAGACGCACAGGAGCCCAACATATATCTAGCAGATTGGATCACTTCCTCATTTATGAAGATATCATGATGGACGGTCTAGCCTGGAATGCCACAGTCATTGATGCATTGGACTCAGATCATTGGCCAATTCTTCTAACCCTTAACATTACCGACACCCCCGGATGAAAGCCCTTTCATTTTGAAAAATTTTGGTTGACTCGCCTAGACTTCCAAGAAAACATAGCCATCCAAATAGGAACCCCGATGTACAAATCCCAACAAAGACTAAAAAACCTTAAGAAACAACTCAAAACTTGGAACAAGACCACCTTTGGAAATATCTTCCAAGCTCACGAAATTCTCCAACAGAAAATGCAAACACTACAACATCAAATCAGAACACAGGGTCTAATGGAAGCCATAAAATTACAGGAAACACTTCTCAACCATCAGATTGCTAACATGAAAGCACAAGAAGAGGTTCTATGGAGACAAAAATCTCACATTACTTGGCTGAAAGAGGGGGAAAAAAACACTAAATTATTCCACAGATCAATGGTATAGAGGCGCCCGTCCAATCACATTACACATCTCATTTCAGTGCAAGGCAAAGAATTACAACAACATGCAGATGTGGAAAAGGAGTTGCTTACCTACTACCAATCTCTCCTCACAGAACCCCCAACTGATCACTCGCAAGCCATAGCTTCTATCCTTAAGCACATACCCAAGGAGGTCACCAAGGAGAAAAATGAAGCACTGATGAGACCAATCACTCAAGAGGAGGTAGATCAGTCGCTAAAGGCCACCCCGCTTGGTAAGGCACCTGGACCAAATGGCTTCACTTCTGATTTCTTTCACTACTGTTGGAATATCATCCATAAGGATGTGTAGGAAATCATTGAGGACTCTAGAAGATATGGAAAGGTCCTTCAAGCCCTCAATGCAAATTTTCTCACCCTCATCCGTAAAGATATTCACACTACCTCTCCATCTCACTTCAGACCCATAGCCCTCTGCAACATAATCTATAAACTCCTAAGAAAGATCATTGCCACCAGGCTCAAGCCCATCTTACGATTCCTAATCTCCCCTAAGCAATCTGGTTATGTATAAGGGCGCCAGATTCTGGATAGCATCATCCTGGCTCATGAAGTTATCCATTCCCTCTACTCCACTAAAACTCAGGGCATGCTCCTAAAGATGGATCTCTCCAAAGACTTCGACAAACTAAACTGGGGCTACATGAAATCCACTCTCCTAGCCTTCGGCTTCGATCCCACCTAGGACTCTTGGATTTTTAATCTCACCTCTTTAGCACTGTTCTCAATCCTTGTCAATGGCATTCCCACCAAACCCTTTCCCCCCTCAAGAGGAATTAGACAAGGAGACCATCTCTCACCCTTCCTTTCCATCCTCATGGTAGAAGGGCTCAGCCACACGCTTAAATAAGCCATCAGGGACCACTCTCTCTCACAGCCAATTTGTAGATGACCTCCTTCTGATGGGAATCTCCACCGCCAAAGAAGCCCTTTGTTTTTGATCCACCATTGACCTCTTCTGTGAAGCTTCAGGCATAGAGGTGAACTTAACCAAATCCCAGGTCCTCTTTTTCAACATGCCTTTAGTCATCCAAAACCATATCACTCACCTCCTAGGCTTTACCCATAGTTTCCTTTCATCAAACTATATGGGCATCCCCCGCATCGATAACTCTCTCAGGAACGCCTCCTTGAACTCCTTTCTATCCAAGTTCAGGAAGGGTCTATCCCTATAGACCTATCGAGCTCTCAATCTACCTAGGTGCCTTGTACTCCTCAAATCCAACCTCCAAGCTCTCCCGATCTACACCTTTTCTTCCTTAGTGGCCCCGAGTTGTATCCACAACACCCTGAGATCAATCCAAAGAATATTTATATGGAGAGGTGTCAAGGAAGGATGCAAAATATCCTTGGTAAGCTGGAAAAAGGTCTGTAACCCAAAAAAAGAAAGTGGCCTCAGTTTACGTGACCCAACCACTCTTAACAAAGTCCTCAGTGCTAAAATCTGGTGGTGATGGCTGAAAAAACCCCAGGATCTCTGGGCACGTTTGTGGAGGAAAACATATACCCCTACTACCATGGAAAAAGAACTCATAAGATGGAACGGTCAAAGCTTAGGTTCGCTCATTTGGAATGCTGCCAGAAATAATCAAGGGCTTGTCATGGACCACTTGTTCTGGGAACTGCAAAATGGCACTTCACCAAACTTCTGGAGTGACTCGTGGCAACAACTCCTCGTCTTGAACACAAATCCCAACCTCAGAGACCTCATTCCCCTTACAACTGTTGCGGGACTACATAGAGTCATCGATTTCTGGAAGCCCTTTGATCTAGGAGAATTATGGCACACCTAGAAAAACACTCACGAGCATCTAAATATTGCCCTACATGTCAACCTCCGACCCCTATAGGAGCACCTCACCTCCAGGAAAATATTCAGTCAACAAGGGGAGGAAATCCTCAAGTGGGGCCACTCCCCCACAGGCACCTTCAACATTCCTGAAGCGTATTCCCTAAAATCAAATCACAGCACCTTACCTCATGAGGAAATTTTGGGAAAAATCTGGGATATGAAATCTTGGCCGAAAGTCAGCACCTTTCTCTAGTTAGTGGCACACGACAACATCCTCACTTGGGATAACTTAATAAAATGAAGTTTCATCGGGCCATCTTGGTGTAAGCTCTGCGAACAAGAGGAAGAAACTCTAAATCATCTCCTCAACCTCTGCCCCTACATCTTGTGCATTTGGGACCAAAGCGCCAACATCATGAGAACATTGGATAGAAACTACCTAGGCCCAAAATATACTATTGCAGGATGGAGAAGCTCGATCTTCCACTCTCCCATTCTTAATAGAATTTGGAAACTACTCACAGGCTTCATCCCATGGTAGATATTGAAAGAACAGAACAAAAGAATTTTCAACTCAGTCACCAGAACGTGGTAAGAGGTTTGGAACACAATCCACACCAATATCAACGAAACCATATCGTTGCATCCCTAGACAGCACAGGACCTGCAAATCCCTCAGAGTGAACATCACATCGTCAAATCTTGGAACATAAATATCACCCTAACCCCGGAATGGCCCAGGGAAACTGCAGGCCGCACGAGTAGCCTCACCCTTTGGGAAGCTCCACCTCAGAATTTATTTAAACTCAATTTTGATGGAGCCTCCAAAGGGAACTAGGGACCAGCTATGTATAGGGCAGTCATCTTCAATAGTGATGGATAAATCCTACACATCCTAGCAGGTAGCATGGGGAATACTACCAACAATGCTGCAGAAATATGGAGCCTTCTCTATGGGTTACAAGCAGCTTTAGAGCTACATCTCTTTCCTCTCATCACGGAAGGTGATTCGAAAATTTTTGTCAAGCTCCTCTCTCATCTGATCAATGGGGCAGAACCAGAGAAATTATCTCCCAGTTGGCGACTCACGAATGGGATTTACAGAATTAATTCTCTTCTCCATCCCCAATAGTTCATCCTTCCCTCCCATGTTAGAAGAACGACCAACCAAGTAATTGATTGGCTGGAAAATTTTGGTGTTGATATGGAAGAAGGAACCTTCCCCTATACTCTTTCTGTTGGAGATATGGCTATAACAGAAGACTGACGCAGATGGTTAAGGTTGTCATTGATGGCAATCGGTTATGGAGCAGTCAAGGATGTCAACACGCACAAGAATGCTGGAACA
>JZKD02S1763810.1:0-14427 GCA_000966675.3 Picea glauca
CCAAACATTTACCACTCAAAATCAAGTAAAGAAGCCTCCAAGAGGTGTGCACAACTTAGCCTCATCCAATCACCAAGAGATAACACCAAAAATCATTTCAATATGAGAGAGATACCAAAATTCCCAAGTAGGGCGCAAATTTCAACCACTAGTCTTCTCATAATGGGAGAGCTATGATCCAAATGAGATACAAATGATCTCTATTTATACAAAATGTGCTAAACATAGTTTCTCCAAAAAATTTAGGGTGAAACACAAGATAAGGGGGTGAACAACCCTTATATTTCCCCTTTACATAAAATAATACTTTTTAAATCATAATTTGCACATAAAGTAAACGCTAAAGTAAGACGTCACCCTTCTAGGGTGATGTTTTGGCACCTTTGCAAGTCGTTCGAGTAGGATATGAATGTGTTAGGCCTCCAAAGGCCAAGTGTCTTCAAGAAAACCTTCTCCTCCATGATCCAAGGATTCTCTCCTTAAAACATGCCAAGTGACCTCAAAGACCACCAAAACCCTAGCCTTAGGTGATGTCAAGCCCCTAAAAGGTGACGTTTTTCCCCTTTTACAGAAGTCATTTGGCATGTAAGGGGTGGGCAAGGTCCTCCAAGGTGTCCTTTAGGCCTCCAAAGACATTTCATTTTCATCTGGAGTGTGCACCCTTGGCATCCAATCTGAGGGATTCAAGCCCCATGGAAGCCCAAGCTAGGCTTGTTCTTCCAAAATTGTCCACCAGCTAGGTCCTACAAAGACAAATGGATACACACTCCAAGGATATCAAGTCAAATGCATCATGATGAGTAAATCAAATAAATAAAAGAACCATATAAGAATTTACATCCAAACCACCTCATCAAAATAAACCAATTCTCAAAGACCCTATGCAATTTGCCAAGTTTAGGAATGGGAGGGTTGACAAAACGACCTATTGGGTGAATCGTTCCTCATGTTTAGGGGTGTTTCTCGAGGGGACCTCCTTCTAAGTCATGTGTATGAGGTCTCATGTATGGGGGGAAGATTTTTTGGCATGGGGTTCAAGGCATACAATGGGTTGTAGTGTCTCACTTATGGGTGCCTTTTTAGAGGGTGTGGTGCACCTTCGTTTTCAATGCAACCTTCTTCCAAGCCCATTTATTGCATTTTATTCTTTTAGGATGTTTCCAGGTTGAAGCCAAGGTGGGGCTTCTACCTAAGCATGAAAAAGTGTCCCCACCTTGACTCTATCCTAGTCACATCATGCTTCCCCAAGTTGAAAACATGTGTGGGACTTCTACCTAAGCAATAAAAAAAGTGCCCACACATGCTCCACCTTAGTTGGCATTTGTTATTAGCTATTCTTTTACGGGTCCCATTAGTTTCTTATGAGAGGCATTTCATTTTCCTTGAGATCCCTGGTTGAGCATCTAGAAGGTTAATTCATTGGCTTTTGTCTTTTTTCCAACTACAAACCTCTGGGCCTTCAACCCCTTCTTCCCATGAAATGAGGGACAACCCCTTCTTGGGTTAGTATACTCGAAAATCCCAAAAGGTGAGGAGATGAGAGGATTTAGTGTGGAAAGTGACAAGTATGGTCAGGAGTGGAACGATGACTCATCAAAAGGGCCTCCCAGTAGTAGACCTATCCCTAAGGGTGACCCACTTGCTAGGGCTCAATGTCAACCACCAAAGTGAAACAGGGAAAATAGCATAATGTCCAAGCAAATGTCACATAATCAAAAGTAGTAATAGATGCAACAAACTCAAATGCCTCAAATATTGAAGTGACACTCGCCATAATACCTAACTTGTCCCTCATGGAGCAAGACCAAATGTCTTCCGAAGGCCAGTTGATTTGGTGGATACCGTCATGACGAACTTGGAGTTGTGGTGTTGAGGTGGGTCTTCGTCTGTGCAAGTGGACATTGTTGGTCAAGCTATCTCTCAGTACTCCATGTCTACAACTCGAGGTCCTCGATACATGATCTCCTTAGTTATCCCTAGAAGTTGGGGATAACATCTAGCTCCTACTTGGGGACATGTACTCGTCATAGAGTGCATGAGAACTGCAACATCTCTTGGTGGGCCTGTGCCTACACTGAAACGTAACATTGTAAAATATAGGGTGGTTCTATCACCCTTCGTCCATATACATCAAAACCAAAAATAAAAACTAATCTAGAAAAGAAAATTTTAGCATTTTTTTTAATTTCTAAACTAAACATGAAATCAATATGCAAGTAGAGAAAAAACGAAATATGAAATGCATATAAACTATCATGAGCAATCAAGATGCAAATTCAAGAAACCACAATGACCTAACTACTTACCTGGGGCCTTGGGGCCCTGAAGATTAGGTGATAGGTGATGTCAAGTAAAGTCATACGACCAATGCAACCATTTGTTCATCATTTCATTAAGGTATCTCCCCATGTGCTTAATCATGCAATACAAGAAGGATAAGTTGAGCACATACTAATCATGAGCATAAATATAATCAGTCATGAAATGAAACTCATGGAGATGGATGGGAGGGAGGAAATCATGCTGGAAAGAGAAACCATCAGCCTGATCATCCTACCTGAAAGTGTAGCGACAAGCTTGGTCAATCCATCTATGAAGAGGGATACCATATGTAGACGACAATTCATCTTCATCTTCACCTAGAAAATCATTGCTCCCTGAAGGATGAGAAAGGACAAGAGATCCCAAGAAAACCTTATGATTCCCTAGAGAAAAGGAAACAAGATAAGGGAGGACCTCAGGTCCTAAGAAGGACTCTTTTCCCACATCCAAAACATGTTGCTTCTTCATCCGTAAATTCTTTTGAAGGTCCCCAAGATGAAAACATTGTTTATCTATAATATGAGTCTTCGACTACTCTGGAAAGGCCACATACTAGTATCCATCTAAATCTGAGGACGAAGGTGGTTGAAATTCCTCATAGAACAAGCATTCATCCCTAAAAGGATTTGCATCACAACTCCCACAGGATGACTGAAAATCACCCTGAAAATGTTGCGACATGTCATCCTCAAATGGGTAGAAAAGATTTCAACCATGTCATCATCAGGCTACCAAACATATTAATCAAATGCATATGAAGGCCAGTCCTCTGAAGGTGAAAATTCAACCCCCTTTACTTGAGAGATACCCTCAATGTCGTAAATGGGGTCTCTATCAAAAATGAGACAACCAAAATCTCATGTGTGTCTCCCTTCCTGTATGAAAGTGTCTATGTGCTCATCAACCATATCCAAGGTTTCTTTCATATGACCATCAGTGTGACAAAAAATGACCATCTCTTTATCTTCGTGTGCGGGAAGAGCAGGGGCTAGGGCGGCTTCAACTGGATCTTCAATTTCTTCACCATTTGGACTAATTGCTTCTTCAACTTCATGCATAGGAGGAAAGCATGGCTAGACAAACTCACCTTCATCAAGCGGGAGCAAAGATAACGATGTCTTAACATGTTGCAATTGGTCAAAAATCTTATTTCTTTTTATGCCCCTCCATCGCCTCTTCATTGTAAAGGGATTAATCCTTAATACAAAGTGCTTTGTTTCCCTCCTTTCAAAAGGCTCTGTCGCATCCAAGGGATCCTGTAATATTTATTCACTTCCAAATTCATGGAATAAAGTATCATTGAGACCTTCAAAAGGGTCACAACTCATCACGTTCTCTTCTTGATGTGTAGGAGGAGTAGAGGCCTGGATGTCTTTATCGAGTGGAAGGGAAGATATAAGAACCTCATCAAATGTCTCATCCGGATATTTAACACGAGAAACTTCAATGGGATCTTCTTCAAACTTTTCTTCATCTTCATATATGGGAAAACCTTCTCTGCAAAGAACGTCTTTTATCTCTTGGAAATTATCTTGCAAATTATGGGTAGCTGGTTGATAATGCCTGAGAAATTCTTTAATGAGATTTGTATAAGATGGGATACTTCTTGGATTACATGAGTGTGCAAGCCAACTCATTTGACTTGATTCCAATGAAGATACAAAAATTTTCATCAACACATCTTCATGTAGCACATTTAAGCTTGAAGCATACTTAATATAATTCACGACATGGGTGACTTCTAAAGTTGTATCACAATTAAATCTAGGGCAATTTTCCCTCCACTTTGTAGAGCAATGATTTGGATATCTGGGGATATTCTAAACATCAAGAGAAGGGTACACCTTATGGAATGGACATGGTAACTCCTGTGAGACCATGGTTCCATTACTTAGGGTAATACCTCAATGGAGTCTCTAGATGAGATCAAAGCTCATCAAAGGATGGAAAGGGTAATCAGGGAAAGGTGGTTTCTTGGAAGGTGGAGTCGTCAGATGAACTTCAAGAAGAGCTCATCAAGGGTGGAAGGGGAACGTCCTTCAAGTGGAGTCACCAGGAAAGCTAGGGAAAGGCTTTGGGATAACTTGCCAGAGTGTCATTAGGGTTTGAAAAAGGATTCAAAATCCTTCTCGATAATGGTACCAAAATGTTATCGCACAAGTTTTAGGTTGGGAAAATCCCAGCCCAAACTATAATATGGAAACAACTAATAGAACACCTACCCATTGTCACTTTAGATAAGTATTCCTATCACTTTAGATATGAAACAATCACCTCAAAGGGGGAATATCGGATGACCCTAGGGGAAATGAGATCGAAAATGAATAGAATATGAACAGTCCCCCTATAGGTCAATGATGAAAGGTAATAAGGGCTTGAAAAGAGTCTCGTGGATGGTGGAATATGTACCACAATATAGAAGACCTACCAAGTATTGATTGTACCTTCTCGAAACACAAGAAAAACAAAGATACAAGCCCTATAATATGTTGGACAAGAAAGTTAATATTGGTGTCCCTAGTTGCATAAATAAACAATAATATATATCAGCAACAAAGATTAATAAGAACTGCAAATAAAGTTGTTAAACGTCTAGTTAAGATTCCAAGAGACAAGCTAGCAATGACTAGTTTAACTCAAGTAATAATGCATGAGACTTTAGCAACAAGATAAGGTTTTTGTAAACATGTACTGCAGAGATCATTATCACCCTTATGGCTGTAGAAAACAAGTTGCTATAGAAAATAAATCAACTACCAAAACTTTCCAACAATCCACCCAAAAAGTGCGTCGAGGCTAGTAGAGGATAGGGGCAAACTTTTAGCAACTTTTGACGGTTGGTTTAGAGTTATTAAAAGATTTGTACTAGGGTTTCTGCAGCCCTAATGGTCGTATATTAAATGTTGTAACACTTCCAAGAAGACCAAGAGAAATAATATGCCCTAGAAGGTTTAACAACCTCAAGGCATCTGGTGAGAGTGGGCCAGTGTTGGATCTCGATGATGATAATGTAGGGCTTGTTGGGAATTACGAAATCTCTGAGAAATTGGAGAGAGAAAGGTAGAATGTGAAGACGTTCCACGCCAGGGCCCGATCCGAGGGAGAGCTCTCAAACCTCTTTCCATAGAATTGTGATCCCTTCTTCTTCTTTCGTGTTTGTATTCTCGACATTTGCAGAACTACCCATGTTGTCTTCTTTTCTGGAATATAGTCCAAGCTAGGATTGGGGCCACCATTGAGATTGGAAGGAAAACCATTGTTGTAGTAATAACAGACAAGCTTTGAGGACTAAGGGAAGATGAGATTTGGTTGCTAAACATGGTGTCCCCTAGAAGTTGTCGTCGTATATATCTATGCCTTTGGACACATATATTAATGGTTTTTCATTGAAGAAGGCATATGTGAGTTCAACACCAGATTATGAATCCTTGGAAGTAGATGTGAGTATACAATGCTCGTATATTTGAGGGAAATTCAGTGGTGACTTCCAAGTGGATCTACAAGATCAAACACAAGCACAAAGCACACGAAGCATCACGAAGCACAAAGCGAGATTTGTTGCTTGAGGATTCTCTTAGATGGAGGGAATAGATTATGAGGAGACATTTTCTCTTGTTGCTCGATACACTTCTATCTAGACGATTATTTCCCTTGTTGCATCCTTGGGTTGGAGACTAAATCAGATGGATGTGAAGAAAACCTTTTTCATTGGAGAGATTGAGGAAGATGTATACATCAAGTAGCCAAATGTTTTTGTGATACATGAGAAGGAGTCTCATGTGTACAGGTTGAAGAAGACCATGTATGGACTCAAGCAAGCACCTTGATCTTGGTATGTGAGGATTGATGGACACCTAATGAGTTTGGGCTTCAACAAAATTGTTGTTGATCCCAACCTATACTACAATATTGTTAATGGTGAGTCCCTCATTTTTGGTCCTCTACGTTGATGATTTATTTCTCACTGGTAAAAAGAGCCTTATTGTTGAATGCGAGTATGTGTTGGCCTCTGAGTTTGAGATAAAGGACCTTGGTATGATGCACTACTTCTTGGGACTAAAGGTGTGGCATAGAAATGATGAGATCTTCTTGAGTCAAGGGAAGTACACGGTTGAGATATTGAAGAAGTTTGGGATGTTGAACTGTAAGCCCATGGCTACACCAATGATGATGAATATGAAGAAACTAAATGTGTCATCTTCTTATTCCAATGAGATTGATCTGACCCTGTATAGACAACTAATTGGATCATTGATGTATCTAGTTAACACCANAACAACCCTTATATTTCCCCTTTACATAAAATAATACTTTTTAAATCATAATTTGCACATAAAGTAAACGCTAAAGTAAGACGTCACCCTTCTAGGGTGATGTTTTGGCACCTTTGCAAGTCGTTCGAGTAGGATATGAATGTGTTAGGCCTCCAAAGGCCAAGTGTCTTCAAGAAAACCTTCTCCTCCATGATCCAAGGATTCTCTCCTTAAAACATGCCAAGTGACCTCAAAGACCACCAAAACCCTAGCCTTAGGTGATGTCAAGCCCCTAAAAGGTGACGTTTTTCCCCTTTTACAGAAGTCATTTGGCATGTAAGGGGTGGGCAAGGTCCTCCAAGGTGTCCTTTAGGCCTCCAAAGACATTTCATTTTCATCTGGAGTGTGCACCCTTGGCATCCAATCTGAGGGATTCAAGCCCCATGGAAGCCCAAGCTAGGCTTGTTCTTCCAAAATTGTCCACCAGCTAGGTCCTACAAAGACAAATGGATACACACTCCAAGGATATCAAGTCAAATGCATCATGATGAGTAAATCAAATAAATAAAAGAACCATATAAGAATTTACATCCAAACCACCTCATCAAAATAAACCAATTCTCAAAGACCCTATGCAATTTGCCAAGTTTAGGAATGGGAGGGTTGACAAAACGACCTATTGGGTGAATCGTTCCTCATGTTTAGGGGTGTTTCTCGAGGGGACCTCCTTCTAAGTCATGTGTATGAGGTCTCATGTATGGGGGGAAGATTTTTTGGCATGGGGTTCAAGGCATACAATGGGTTGTAGTGTCTCACTTATGGGTGCCTTTTTAGAGGGTGTGGTGCACCTTCGTTTTCAATGCAACCTTCTTCCAAGCCCATTTATTGCATTTTATTCTTTTAGGATGTTTCCAGGTTGAAGCCAAGGTGGGGCTTCTACCTAAGCATGAAAAAGTGTCCCCACCTTGACTCTATCCTAGTCACATCATGCTTCCCCAAGTTGAAAACATGTGTGGGACTTCTACCTAAGCAATAAAAAAAGTGCCCACACATGCTCCACCTTAGTTGGCATTTGTTATTAGCTATTCTTTTACGGGTCCCATTAGTTTCTTATGAGAGGCATTTCATTTTCCTTGAGATCCCTGGTTGAGCATCTAGAAGGTTAATTCATTGGCTTTTGTCTTTTTTCCAACTACAAACCTCTGGGCCTTCAACCCCTTCTTCCCATGAAATGAGGGACAACCCCTTCTTGGGTTAGTATACTCGAAAATCCCAAAAGGTGAGGAGATGAGAGGATTTAGTGTGGAAAGTGACAAGTATGGTCAGGAGTGGAACGATGACTCATCAAAAGGGCCTCCCAGTAGTAGACCTATCCCTAAGGGTGACCCACTTGCTAGGGCTCAATGTCAACCACCAAAGTGAAACAGGGAAAATAGCATAATGTCCAAGCAAATGTCACATAATCAAAAGTAGTAATAGATGCAACAAACTCAAATGCCTCAAATATTGAAGTGACACTCGCCATAATACCTAACTTGTCCCTCATGGAGCAAGACCAAATGTCTTCCGAAGGCCAGTTGATTTGGTGGATACCGTCATGACGAACTTGGAGTTGTGGTGTTGAGGTGGGTCTTCGTCTGTGCAAGTGGACATTGTTGGTCAAGCTATCTCTCAGTACTCCATGTCTACAACTCGAGGTCCTCGATACATGATCTCCTTAGTTATCCCTAGAAGTTGGGGATAACATCTAGCTCCTACTTGGGGACATGTACTCGTCATAGAGTGCATGAGAACTGCAACATCTCTTGGTGGGCCTGTGCCTACACTGAAACGTAACATTGTAAAATATAGGGTGGTTCTATCACCCTTCGTCCATATACATCAAAACCAAAAATAAAAACTAATCTAGAAAAGAAAATTTTAGCATTTTTTTTAATTTCTAAACTAAACATGAAATCAATATGCAAGTAGAGAAAAAACGAAATATGAAATGCATATAAACTATCATGAGCAATCAAGATGCAAATTCAAGAAACCACAATGACCTAACTACTTACCTGGGGCCTTGGGGCCCTGAAGATTAGGTGATAGGTGATGTCAAGTAAAGTCATACGACCAATGCAACCATTTGTTCATCATTTCATTAAGGTATCTCCCCATGTGCTTAATCATGCAATACAAGAAGGATAAGTTGAGCACATACTAATCATGAGCATAAATATAATCAGTCATGAAATGAAACTCATGGAGATGGATGGGAGGGAGGAAATCATGCTGGAAAGAGAAACCATCAGCCTGATCATCCTACCTGAAAGTGTAGCGACAAGCTTGGTCAATCCATCTATGAAGAGGGATACCATATGTAGACGACAATTCATCTTCATCTTCACCTAGAAAATCATTGCTCCCTGAAGGATGAGAAAGGACAAGAGATCCCAAGAAAACCTTATGATTCCCTAGAGAAAAGGAAACAAGATAAGGGAGGACCTCAGGTCCTAAGAAGGACTCTTTTCCCACATCCAAAACATGTTGCTTCTTCATCCGTAAATTCTTTTGAAGGTCCCCAAGATGAAAACATTGTTTATCTATAATATGAGTCTTCGACTACTCTGGAAAGGCCACATACTAGTATCCATCTAAATCTGAGGACGAAGGTGGTTGAAATTCCTCATAGAACAAGCATTCATCCCTAAAAGGATTTGCATCACAACTCCCACAGGATGACTGAAAATCACCCTGAAAATGTTGCGACATGTCATCCTCAAATGGGTAGAAAAGATTTCAACCATGTCATCATCAGGCTACCAAACATATTAATCAAATGCATATGAAGGCCAGTCCTCTGAAGGTGAAAATTCAACCCCCTTTACTTGAGAGATACCCTCAATGTCGTAAATGGGGTCTCTATCAAAAATGAGACAACCAAAATCTCATGTGTGTCTCCCTTCCTGTATGAAAGTGTCTATGTGCTCATCAACCATATCCAAGGTTTCTTTCATATGACCATCAGTGTGACAAAAAATGACCATCTCTTTATCTTCGTGTGCGGGAAGAGCAGGGGCTAGGGCGGCTTCAACTGGATCTTCAATTTCTTCACCATTTGGACTAATTGCTTCTTCAACTTCATGCATAGGAGGAAAGCATGGCTAGACAAACTCACCTTCATCAAGCGGGAGCAAAGATAACGATGTCTTAACATGTTGCAATTGGTCAAAAATCTTATTTCTTTTTATGCCCCTCCATCGCCTCTTCATTGTAAAGGGATTAATCCTTAATACAAAGTGCTTTGTTTCCCTCCTTTCAAAAGGCTCTGTCGCATCCAAGGGATCCTGTAATATTTATTCACTTCCAAATTCATGGAATAAAGTATCATTGAGACCTTCAAAAGGGTCACAACTCATCACGTTCTCTTCTTGATGTGTAGGAGGAGTAGAGGCCTGGATGTCTTTATCGAGTGGAAGGGAAGATATAAGAACCTCATCAAATGTCTCATCCGGATATTTAACACGAGAAACTTCAATGGGATCTTCTTCAAACTTTTCTTCATCTTCATATATGGGAAAACCTTCTCTGCAAAGAACGTCTTTTATCTCTTGGAAATTATCTTGCAAATTATGGGTAGCTGGTTGATAATGCCTGAGAAATTCTTTAATGAGATTTGTATAAGATGGGATACTTCTTGGATTACATGAGTGTGCAAGCCAACTCATTTGACTTGATTCCAATGAAGATACAAAAATTTTCATCAACACATCTTCATGTAGCACATTTAAGCTTGAAGCATACTTAATATAATTCACGACATGGGTGACTTCTAAAGTTGTATCACAATTAAATCTAGGGCAATTTTCCCTCCACTTTGTAGAGCAATGATTTGGATATCTGGGGATATTCTAAACATCAAGAGAAGGGTACACCTTATGGAATGGACATGGTAACTCCTGTGAGACCATGGTTCCATTACTTAGGGTAATACCTCAATGGAGTCTCTAGATGAGATCAAAGCTCATCAAAGGATGGAAAGGGTAATCAGGGAAAGGTGGTTTCTTGGAAGGTGGAGTCGTCAGATGAACTTCAAGAAGAGCTCATCAAGGGTGGAAGGGGAACGTCCTTCAAGTGGAGTCACCAGGAAAGCTAGGGAAAGGCTTTGGGATAACTTGCCAGAGTGTCATTAGGGTTTGAAAAAGGATTCAAAATCCTTCTCGATAATGGTACCAAAATGTTATCGCACAAGTTTTAGGTTGGGAAAATCCCAGCCCAAACTATAATATGGAAACAACTAATAGAACACCTACCCATTGTCACTTTAGATAAG
This sequence comes from Picea glauca, assembly GCA_000966675.3. NCBI lineage: Eukaryota > Viridiplantae > Streptophyta > Pinopsida > Pinales > Pinaceae > Picea > Picea glauca. Next base: position 10,891 of record JZKD02S1763810.1, read on the forward strand.
TATTCCTATCACTTTAGATATGAAACAATCACCTCAAAGGGGGAATATCGGATGACCCTAGGGGAAATGAGATCGAAAATGAATAGAATATGAACAGTCCCCCTATAGGTCAATGATGAAAGGTAATAAGGGCTTGAAAAGAGTCTCGTGGATGGTGGAATATGTACCACAATATAGAAGACCTACCAAGTATTGATTGTACCTTCTCGAAACACAAGAAAAACAAAGATACAAGCCCTATAATATGTTGGACAAGAAAGTTAATATTGGTGTCCCTAGTTGCATAAATAAACAATAATATATATCAGCAACAAAGATTAATAAGAACTGCAAATAAAGTTGTTAAACGTCTAGTTAAGATTCCAAGAGACAAGCTAGCAATGACTAGTTTAACTCAAGTAATAATGCATGAGACTTTAGCAACAAGATAAGGTTTTTGTAAACATGTACTGCAGAGATCATTATCACCCTTATGGCTGTAGAAAACAAGTTGCTATAGAAAATAAATCAACTACCAAAACTTTCCAACAATCCACCCAAAAAGTGCGTCGAGGCTAGTAGAGGATAGGGGCAAACTTTTAGCAACTTTTGACGGTTGGTTTAGAGTTATTAAAAGATTTGTACTAGGGTTTCTGCAGCCCTAATGGTCGTATATTAAATGTTGTAACACTTCCAAGAAGACCAAGAGAAATAATATGCCCTAGAAGGTTTAACAACCTCAAGGCATCTGGTGAGAGTGGGCCAGTGTTGGATCTCGATGATGATAATGTAGGGCTTGTTGGGAATTACGAAATCTCTGAGAAATTGGAGAGAGAAAGGTAGAATGTGAAGACGTTCCACGCCAGGGCCCGATCCGAGGGAGAGCTCTCAAACCTCTTTCCATAGAATTGTGATCCCTTCTTCTTCTTTCGTGTTTGTATTCTCGACATTTGCAGAACTACCCATGTTGTCTTCTTTTCTGGAATATAGTCCAAGCTAGGATTGGGGCCACCATTGAGATTGGAAGGAAAACCATTGTTGTAGTAATAACAGACAAGCTTTGAGGACTAAGGGAAGATGAGATTTGGTTGCTAAACATGGTGTCCCCTAGAAGTTGTCGTCGTATATATCTATGCCTTTGGACACATATATTAATGGTTTTTCATTGAAGAAGGCATATGTGAGTTCAACACCAGATTATGAATCCTTGGAAGTAGATGTGAGTATACAATGCTCGTATATTTGAGGGAAATTCAGTGGTGACTTCCAAGTGGATCTACAAGATCAAACACAAGCACAAAGCACACGAAGCATCACGAAGCACAAAGCGAGATTTGTTTCTTGAGGATTATCTTAGATGGAGGGAATAGATTATGAGGAGACATTTTCTCTTGTTGCTCGATACACTTCTATCTAGACGATTATTTCCCTTGCTGCATCCTTGGGTTGGAGACTAAATCAGATGGATGTGAAGAAAACCTTTTTCATTGGAGAGATTGAGGAAGATGTATACATCAAGTAGCCAGATGTTTTTGTGATACATGAGAAGGAGTCTCATGTGTACAGGTTGAAGAAGACCATGTATGGACTCAAGCAAGCACCTTGAGCTTGGTATGTGAGGATTGATGGACACCTAATGAGTTTGGGCTTCAACAAAATTGTTGTTGATCCCAACCTATACTACAATATTTTTAATGGTGAGTCCCTCATTTTTGGTCCTCTACGTTGATGATTTATTTCTCACTGGTACAAAGAGCCTTATTGTTGAATGCGAGTATGTGTTGGCCTCTGAGTTTGAGATAAAGGACCTTGGTATGATGCACTACTTCTTGGGACTAAAGGCGTGGCATAGAAATGATGAGATCTTCTTGAGTCAAGAGAAGTACACAGTTGAGATATTGAAGAAGTTTGGGATGTTGAACTGTAAGCCCATGGCTACACCAATGATGATGAATATGAAGAAACTAAATGTGTCGTCTTCTTATTCCAATGAGATTGATCTGACCCTGTATAGACAACTAATTGGATCATTGATGTATCTAGTTAACACCAAACCAGATATTTGCTAGGCAATGAGTGCACTTATCAAGTTCATGAGTCAGTCGAGACAAACACACGAGATTGTTGCGAAGCATGTGTTGAGATACCTACGAAGAACAGTTGGACATGGTCTGAGATATAATTCCAGTATTGACACGATATTGCAGGGATATACTGGCTCTGATTGGGTAGGGAGTGTAATAGAAAGGAAGGGCACCTTCGAGTGTTGCTTCACTTGGGATCTGCCATGGTTTCCTGGTGTACCAGGAAACAAACTTTAGTGGCTTTGAGCACCATAGAAGCATAGTACATTGCATCAATTGTAGCAATCTCAATACATGAGTCAAGCCATGAGATGTTGAGGAAACATATATGGAAACAACTCCAATGTATGTGGAGGCACTCCCAGAAAGGGAGGCGGTACTACATCAAAAAAGGACCAGAGATTGAGTTGCCTCCAGAGAAGGAGGAAGAGCTACCTTCGGTGTCAGAGGGAGAAGAGACAAAGGAGGAGTCACATCCATCTCCAAAGGGAGCAGTTATTGAACCATTCTCAGTTCCAGATAAAGCAGTTGCAAAGGAAGCAATTGCAAAAAGAGAGTGGAGGATCTAGTTTCCCAAAGAGTAGTTACAATGTACCAGAGGGAGCAGTTGCAGAATCCCAAGGGGAGTATTTGTAGAGAGAGTGGAGGACCTACTCTCAAGAAAAGAGCCATATAATGCTTTGCAGTAAGCACCCTGAGCAAGATCGTGATTTGAGCAGACTAAGTTGCAACAAAGAGTGTACCAGTGTCGCATAGTTGGATATGTCTTAGGAGATGAATAGAGGCAACAGAGATATACAGTTCTAACCAGGTAGAGAGTGCAGTTGAAACATACTTCTATAGCACTCAATACTGCAGAGGAAAAATATATCGCAGCCAGTGATGTGAGTCATGGAAGTAGTGAGGTTTCAAAGGATTCTCATAGGATTTCATCTGAGACATAGTGCAGAGGAAGGCAGTATTGGTGCAGTACCTTCCTATAGATGAGTAGGTTACTGATGTTCTTATCAAACCCCTTACCAAGATGAAGTTTGAGTACTTTCGTGACAGACTTGGCATGGTATCGAATGCCTCCCTCGCTGAGAGGGAGTGTTGATGTTTGCAACTTCCTCAGACATTCTCTAAATCGTACTCCTATGTGATTGAGTTGAGTTGATCTGTGAGGACACTTATCTGAGAAGGGATAAGTGGGTTTGGGCTTATATCCCAACATCCCTTGTGGAGAGTACATGAGGACACATCCCTTGTGGAGAGCACATGAGGACACGTCCCTTGTGGAGAGAACATAAGGACATGTCAAGGGAGTTGACCTTGACATCACACATTATGGGGAGTTGACCCTAGTGTTTCTAAAGGGAGTAGCCTCTAGAAGTCCACATCGGAGTGCCATGTGTGACAGACATTCTCTAGATCATATTCCTCTGTGATTGAGTTAAGTTGATCTGTGAGGACACTTATCCGAGAAGGGATAAGT
>JZKD02S1763810.1:31513-43355 GCA_000966675.3 Picea glauca
AACAAATCTCGCTTTGTGCTTCGTGATGCTTCGTGTGCTTTGTGCTTGTGTTTGATCTTGTAGATCCACTTGGAAGTCACCACTGAATTTCCCTCAAATATACGAGCATTGTATACTCACATCTACTTCCAAGGATTCATAATCTGGTGTTGAACTCACATATGCCTTCTTCAATGAAAAACCATTAATATATGTGTCCAAAGGCATAGATATATACGACGACAACTTCTAGGGGACACCATGTTTAGCAACCAAATCTCATCTTCCCTTAGTCCTCAAAGCTTGTCTGTTATTACTACAACAATGGTTTTCCTTCCAATCTCAATGGTGGCCCCAATCCTAGCTTGGACTATATTCCAGAAAAGAAGACAACATGGGTAGTTCTGCAAATGTCGAGAATACAAACACGAAAGAAGAAGAAGGGATCACAATTCTATGGAAAGAGGTTTGAGAGCTCTCCCTCGGATCGGGCCCTGGCGTGGAACGTCTTCACATTCTACCTTTCTCTCTCCAATTTCTCAGAGATTTCGTAATTCCCAACAAGCCCTACATTATCATCATCGAGATCCAACACTGGCCCACTCTCACCAGATGCCTTGAGGTTGTTAAACCTTCTAGGGCATATTATTTCTCTTGGTCTTCTTGGAAGTGTTACAACATTTAATATACGACCATTAGGGCTGCAGAAACCCTAGTACAAATCTTTTAATAACTCTAAACCAACCGTCAAAAGTTGCTAAAAGTTTGCCCCTATCCTCTACTAGCCTCGACGCACTTTTTGGGTGGATTGTTGGAAAGTTTTGGTAGTTGATTTATTTTCTATAGCAACTTGTTTTCTACAGCCATAAGGGTGATAATGATCTCTGCAGTACATGTTTACAAAAACCTTATCTTGTTGCTAAAGTCTCATGCATTATTACTTGAGTTAAACTAGTCATTGCTAGCTTGTCTCTTGGAATCTTAACTAGACGTTTAACAACTTTATTTGCAGTTCTTATTAATCTTTGTTGCTGATATATATTATTGTTTATTTATGCAACTAGGGACACCAATATTAACTTTCTTGTCCAACATATTATAGGGCTTGTATCTTTGTTTTTCTTGTGTTTCGAGAAGGTACAATCAATACTTGGTAGGTCTTCTATATTGTGGTACATATTCCACCATCCACGAGACTCTTTTCAAGCCCTTATTACCTTTCATCATTGACCTATAGGGGGACTGTTCATATTCTATTCATTTTCGATCTCATTTCCCCTAGGGTCATCCGATATTCCCCCTTTGAGGTGATTGTTTCATATCTAAAGTGATAGGAATACTTATCTAAAGTGACAATGGGTAGGTGTTCTATTAGTTGTTTCCATATTATAGTTTGGGCTGGGATTTTCCCAACCTAAAACTTGTGCGATAACATTTTGGTACCATTATCGAGAAGGATTTTGAATCCTTTTTCAAACCCTAATGACACTCTGGCAAGTTATCCCAAAGCCTTTCCCTAGCTTTCCTGGTGACTCCACTTGAAGGACGTTCCCCTTCCACCCTTGATGAGCTCTTCTTGAAGTTCATCTGACGACTCCACCTTCCAAGAAACCACCTTTCCCTGATTACCCTTTCCATCCTTTGATGAGCTTTGATCTCATCTAGAGACTCCATTGAGGTATTACCCTAAGTAATGGAACCATGGTCTCACAGGAGTTACCATGTCCATTCCATAAGGTGTACCCTTCTCTTGATGTTTAGAATATCCCCAGATATCCAAATCATTGCTCTACAAAGTGGAGGGAAAATTGCCCTAGATTTAATTGTGATACAACTTTAGAAGTCACCCATGTCGTGAATTATATTAAGTATGCTTCAAGCTTAAATGTGCTACATGAAGATGTGTTGATGAAAATTTTTGTATCTTCATTGGAATCAAGTCAAATGAGTTGGCTTGCACACTCATGTAATCCAAGAAGTATCCCATCTTATACAAATCTCATTAAAGAATTTCTCAGGCATTATCAACCAGCTACCCATAATTTGCAAGATAATTTCCAAGAGATAAAAGACGTTCTTTGCAGAGAAGGTTTTCCCATATATGAAGATGAAGAAAAGTTTGAAGAAGATCCCATTGAAGTTTCTCGTGTTAAATATCCGGATGAGACATTTGATGAGGTTCTTATATCTTCCCTTCCACTCGATAAAGACATCCAGGCCTCTACTCCTCCTACACATCAAGAAGAGAACGTGATGAGTTGTGACCCTTTTGAAGGTCTCAATGATACTTTATTCCATGAATTTGGAAGTGAATAAATATTACAGGATCCCTTGGATGCGACAGAGCCTTTTGAAAGGAGGGAAACAAAGCACTTTGTATTAAGGATTAATCCCTTTACAATGAAGAGGCGATGGAGGGGCATAAAAAGAAATAAGATTTTTGACCAATTGCAACATGTTAAGACATCGTTATCTTTGCTCCCGCTTGATGAAGGTGAGTTTGTCTAGCCATGCTTTCCTCCTATGCATGAAGTTGAAGAAGCAATTAGTCCAAATGGTGAAGAAATTGAAGATCCAGTTGAAGCCGCCCTAGCCCCTGCTCTTCCCGCACACGAAGATAAAGAGATGGTCATTTTTTGTCACACTGATGGTCATATGAAAGAAACCTTGGATATGGTTGATGAGCACATAGACACTTTCATACAGGAAGGGAGACACACATGAGATTTTGGTTGTCTCATTTTTGATAGAGACCCCATTTACGACATTGAGGGTATCTCTCAAGTAAAGGGGGTTGAATTTTCACCTTCAGAGGACTGGCCTTCATATGCATTTGATTAATATGTTTGGTAGCCTGATGATGACATGGTTGAAATCTTTTCTACCCATTTGAGGATGACATGTCGCAACATTTTCAGGGTGATTTTCAGTCATCCTGTGGGAGTTGTGATGCAAATCCTTTTAGGGATGAATGCTTGTTCTATGAGGAATTTCAACCACCTTCGTCCTCAGATTTAGATGGATACTAGTATGTGGCCTTTCCAGAGTAGTCGAAGACTCATATTATAGATAAACAATGTTTTCATCTTGGGGACCTTCAAAAGAATTTACGGATGAAGAAGCAACATGTTTTGGATGTGGGAAAAGAGTCCTTCTTAGGACCTGAGGTCCTCCCTTATCTTGTTTCCTTTTCTCTAGGGAATCATAAGGTTTTCTTGGGATCTCTTGTCCTTTCTCATCCTTCAGGGAGCAATGATTTTCTAGGTGAAGATGAAGATGAATTGTCGTCTACATATGGTATCCCTCTTCATAGATGGATTGACCAAGCTTGTCGCTACACTTTCAGGTAGGATGATCAGGCTGATGGTTTCTCTTTCCAGCATGATTTCCTCCCTCCCATCCATCTCCATGAGTTTCATTTCATGACTGATTATATTTATGCTCATGATTAGTATGTGCTCAACTTATCCTTCTTGTATTGCATGATTAAGCACATGGGGAGATACCTTAATGAAATGATGAACAAATGGTTGCATTGGTCGTATGACTTTACTTGACATCACCTATCACCTAATCTTCAGGGCCCCAAGGCCCCAGGTAAGTAGTTAGGTCATTGTGGTTTCTTGAATTTGCATCTTGATTGCTCATGATAGTTTATATGCATTTCATATTTCGTTTTTTCTCTACTTGCATATTGATTTCATGTTTAGTTTAGAAATTAAAAAAAATGCTAAAATTTTCTTTTCTAGATTAGTTTTTATTTTTGGTTTTGATGTATATGGACGAAGGGTGATAGAACCACCCTATATTTTACAATGTTACGTTTCAGTGTAGGCACAGGCCCACCAAGAGATGTTGCAGTTCTCATGCACTCTATGACGAGTACATGTCCCCAAGTAGGAGCTAGATGTTATCCCCAACTTCTAGGGATAACTAAGGAGATCATGTATCGAGGACCTCGAGTTGTAGACATGGAGTACTGAGAGATAGCTTGACCAACAATGTCCACTTGCACAGACGAAGACCCACCTCAACACCACAACTCCAAGTTCGTCATGACGGTATCCACCAAATCAACTGGCCTTCGGAAGACATTTGGTCTTGCTCCATGAGGGACAAGTTAGGTATTATGGCGAGTGTCACTTCAATATTTGAGGCATTTGAGTTTGTTGCATCTATTACTACTTTTGATTATGTGACATTTGCTTGGACATTATGCTATTTTCCCTGTTTCACTTTGGTGGTTGACATTGAGCCCTAGCAAGTGGGTCACCCTTAGGGATAGGTCTACTACTGGGAGGCCCTTTTGATGAGTCATCGTTCCACTCCTGACCATACTTGTCACTTTCCACACTAAATCCTCTCATCTCCTCACCTTTTGGGATTTTCGAGTATACTAACCCAAGAAGGGGTTGTCCCTCATTTCATGGGAAGAAGGGGTTGAAGGCCCAGAGGTTTGTAGTTGGAAAAAAGACAAAAGCCAATGAATTAACCTTCTAGATGCTCAACCAGGGATCTCAAGGAAAATGAAATGCCTCTCATAAGAAACTAATGGGACCCGTAAAAGAATAGCTAATAACAAATGCCAACTAAGGTGGAGCATGTGTGGGCACTTTTTTTATTGCTTAGGTAGAAGTCCCACACATGTTTTCAACTTGGGGAAGCATGATGTGACTAGGATAGAGTCAAGGTGGGGACACTTTTTCATGCTTAGGTAGAAGCCCCACCTTGGCTTCAACCTGGAAACATCCTAAAAGAATAAAATGCAATAAATGGGCTTGGAAGAAGGTTGCATTGAAAACGAAGGTGCACCACACCCTCTAAAAAGGCACCCATAAGTGAGACACTACAACCCATTGTATGCCTTGAACCCCATGCCAAAAAATCTTCCCCCCATACATGAGACCTCATACACATGACTTAGAAGGAGGTCCCCTCGAGAAACACCCCTAAACATGAGGAACGATTCACCCAATAGGTCGTTTTGTCAACCCTCCCATTCCTAAACTTGGCAAATTGCATAGGGTCTTTGAGAATTGGTTTATTTTGATGAGGTGGTTTGGATGTAAATTCTTATATGGTTCTTTTATTTATTTGATTTACTCATCATGATGCATTTGACTTGATATCCTTGGAGTGTGTATCCATTTGTCTTTGTAGGACCTAGCTGGTGGACAATTTTGGAAGAACAAGCCTAGCTTGGGCTTCCATGGGGCTTGAATCCCTCAGATTGGATGCCAAGGGTGCACACTCCAGATGAAAATGAAATGTCTTTGGAGGCCTAAAGGACACCTTGGAGGACCTTGCCCACCCCTTACATGCCAAATGACTTCTGTAAAAGGGGAAAAACGTCACCTTTTAGGGGCTTGACATCACCTAAGGCTAGGGTTTTGGTGGTCTTTGAGGTCACTTGGCATGTTTTAAGGAGAGAATCCTTGGATCATGGAGGAGAAGGTTTTCTTGAAGACACTTGGCCTTTGGAGGCCTAACACATTCATATCCTACTCGAACGACTTGCAAAGGTGCCAAAACATCACCCTAGAAGGGTGACGTCTTACTTTAGCGTTTACTTTATGTGCAAATTATGATTTAAAAAGTATTATTTTATGTAAAGGGGAAATATAAGGGTTGTTGACCCCCTTATCTTGTGTTTCACCCTAAATTTTTTGGACAAACTATGTTTAGCACATTTTGTATAAATAGAGATCATTTGTATCTCATTTGGATCATAGCTCTCCCATTATGAGAAGACTAGTGGTTGAAATTTGCGCCCTACTTGGGAATTTTCGTATCTCTCTCATATTGAAATGATTTTTGGTGTTATCTCTTGGTGATTGGATGAGGCTAAGTTGTGCACACCTCTTGGAGGCTTCTTTACTTGATTTTGAGTGGTAAATGTTTGGTGAACTAGTGTTTGTAAGTCATTCTTTGACAAGGGTTGCTAGGAGGTATACCCTTCTAGATTTACCCTTGTTTGATTGGCATACCCTAGGGAGTAAGAGGATTTACACCCCTAGGGATATTGTTTATCTAACTTGTGTTTTAAAGACTCCATTCACCCTATTATAAAGGAACTAATATGATTTTTTGCATTGCAGAAATAAAATTGTTTGCATTGGTAAACATGTTTTAGTGAGGTATCAATCTTGTTTAAGTTGGATTCTTTTGTGGATGCCTTGAGGTTTCTAAACCCTCTAGGGCATATTAGTTCTTATGGTATTCTTGGAGTTGTTACAAAATTTAATCTACATCTATTAGGGTTGCATAAACCCTAATACAAATCTTTTAATAACTCACAAACAGACCATCAAAAGTTGCTAAAAATTTGCCCCTATCCTCTACTAGTATTAGCGCACTTTTTGGGTGGATTGTTGGAAAGTTTTGGTGGTTGTTTTATTTGTTGTAAAAACATGTTTTCTAGAGCCATAAGTTTGATAATTATCTCTACAGTACTTGTTTATGACAACCTTATCTTGTTGCTAAAGTCTCATGCATTATTACTTGAGTTAAACTAGTTATTGCTAGCTTGTCTCTTGCAATCTTAACTAGAATTTTAACAACTTTATTTGAAGCTCTTATTACTCTTTGTTGCTGATATATATTACTATTTATTTATGCAACTAGGGACAACAAGATTAAATTTCTTGTCCAACATATTATTGGGCTTGTATCTTTGTTTTCCTTGTGTCTCGGGCAAGTACAATCGATACTTGTAAGGTCTTCTATACTGTGGTACATCTTCCACCATCTACGAGACTTTTTTCAAGCCCTTCTTACCTTTCATCATTGGCCTATAGGGGGGATCTTCATCATCTCTTCATTTTTCATCTTATTTCCCCTAGGGTCACCCGAGATTCCCCCTTGAGGTGATTGCTTCATCTCTAAAGTGATGAGAATACCTATATAAGGTGACAGTGGGTAGGTTTTCTGTTATTTGTTGCCATATTGTAGTTTGGGTCGGGATTTTCCTAACCTACAAGTTGTGAAATAACACTCTCAAACTTGAGTTCAAAGAACTCCTTCATTTTCTTGTCATAGTATCGCTTGTTTAAGTATTTCTTTTGAGAATACCTCTTAAACTCCCTCCAAGTAGCCTTCTTCTCATCAATGTGTTGCACTTGCACGAACTGATCCCACCACATTGATGTTTTTCCCTTTAGCTGATAGATGGAAATTCTCCCTTCTAAATGCGCAGAGTAATTATGCAACTGGAAGTACTTCCTCATACCCAACAACTAGGTCTCTACGTTTTCATCCTTCTTGTTCTCACCATAAAAGGTAGGAGGCTTGATCTTATTCATTTATCCCTATAGCTTGTCCACCCCAGTCCTTCTCTTGTGCTTTCTGACAGGAGATGGACTTGAGCTACTATGCGCTTTCTTACATGAATGATTTGGTGAGTGGTGATGATTCCTATCAACATTCTTGGTTCTCTTCTTTTACCATGAGGCATGTGAGTCCTTGACTTGCTTGACTCTATCGCCTTATCCAGTTTATTTTCTATTATGTCCAAGCTTTGCAATAACTTAATATTGAAGCCATCTTGCTGCTGCTTGGCTTTCATAAGCCTCTCATTTTCAACTTTATAGCTTTGGACATCTTTTTGCAGCCCCTTTATGGTTTCTACCAAGTTAATACGCTCCTCCTTTCCTTCTCTATGCTCATTGAATTATGTACTATTAATACCCATACCAATATACAAACCCCCAAATTCATCATCCTGGTTGTAAGTTCTTTGTGCATATTCCATGCTTTTGACTCTCTACGTTGATTTTGTCCTGATCTAATCATTGTTAATTCTGCAAAATGTGTAGGCAATAAGATTTGTTAGACGAATTCATGCGACAACATCATGAAAACTCTGCACAATTTTGTCAGAATCCTTTCTTCTGATTTCTTGGATGATTTTAACGTCCAAATTCAAGATTTTGGGTGAATAATTGGAATCATCTGTCCAAAATTTCCCATCGACTGCTCCCTTGCACAATTTTGAGTCTTGCGCAATAAATCATGGTCATTTAGAATTTACTCGAATAACTTTTTTCCCTTTCTTTCTTCTTTCCGAAGCCCACGCGCGCACTAGTACTCAAGGCATACCAGCTCCACAATGTGTGATGTCAATATTTAACACATACACCACGTATCAATATTATGCATGCACCACAAGTTCTGCTCCGTGCAACCCCAAATTTTAGTGCGCACACTCGCGCACCATTGCTTTTTGTTTCTAGCATCGCACCCTGCAACGTCAAAGTTTAATGCACACACTTGTTTTCTCTTATTTCCTGCATGCTACCAGTTCTACACCGCGCAACGCCAAAGTTTAGTGTGCACACCTATGCATTCTTATTTTATGTGCACCATGGTCGTGTTGTAATTCCAAATTCGTCCACTTGCCATTCCAATTTTTTCCTTAAGTAGATACTCAACCCATGCAGGCTCAATGTTGAAATTGGAGCTCCGATACTAATTTGTAACGTCCCCCATTACCATCACTTAACAAAAATGCTTTGACACCAAACTGTAACATACCCAACCTCCTAGATGGGCAATGCCATTCCAAAAAAAATCTAGTGCATAGATTCTACACTATAATGGTCCCTATTACAATCAGTCTTGAAAATCTCTGTGGGAAACTCAAGGTAACGTGCACGATCCCAAGTTGGATCACGCCACACAAATTTTTCCTCTTCTGACACTAGTTATAACAACATAATTAACACATAATACAACTGTGCACACAATCAAACTGAGCACACAAGTACCACTCTACGTATAACCACTCTGAACACATGATTACTACTGCGTGCATATCCACTCTATTTTCCTTGTGCGCTCAAACTGCTTCCCTGTGCACACAATAATTTTATCCTCTTACGCGCACAGATTAATTCCCTGCATGCACGATAATTCTAGCCTTGCCTCGAAAACTCATGGCTGATATACACAATTAACTAACATGAACTACTTAATAATTGTCATACTCTACATGCACGACAATAAATACTGAACAACAACATCATGCTTTACATGTGCAAACGACATTATACATATTGAAAACAATTAATCACATGCAACATCATACAAGAAATAAACCCATATCATACATAGGTAAATAATCACATGGTAATTAGACAAGTACATAAAGGACACTTATCTTTTATAAAGAGTCACCAACTATGTGCATAGCTCAGACATTCTTCACAGCCATAGACTCTGTTTCTCATAAACTTTCAACAAGAAGTCACCCTCGAGCTTGGGCTTAAACTCAACCAGATAAAAATGATTCCTAATGCGAGGATAAGGTTTGATAATCATCATAATTGATCAGTCCAAGGTGCCCAACAGTTGAAACTAGCCTACAATCTCTCATTCCCCACATGTATGTTCCACCCTAGGCTTTGTGCTACCCCAGGAAGTGTGCCCCTTCTCTGTTGAACAGTCCCTCGCCTGCCCCACTTCCCTTCCAGGGCTTCAACAACAAGATGAACATGAAGCCCCAGAGCCCTGTATCTAATGCCCAACGCACTAGGGAACAATTCCCAACAAATCTATCACCTGGAGAGAATGCTCATGGGCCTGACAACCCACTTCTTCGACAATAAGAAATCAGGAGATAAGGTAATGGAAATCCTAGTTCATATGGTATGAATGATGAAGAGAAAGAGTGAAGTTATCCCCCCCAAAATACATTAAGGCTCAACAATATATATTGCATGCTCATAATTGGACACTTGTCACCTTCAGAATTAGCTTTGGCCACTTGGTGACTTGTTTCCATCCCTCAAGAACTTAGGATAAATAAATATCCATAAATGAATTTTTTTTGAGAAATATTAATAAAATATTCCCTTGGACTCAAGCCCCCTTGGCTTAGCCCCTCTTTATAAAATTTTAGCCCCCCTTTTCCCTTTTTGGTGGAGTTTATCCCCCCATATTTTTTCGTCTGATTGGTCTACGTGCAACAATGTGATATTATTAATTATTTGAGTGTGATTGCACTTTAGAAGGATAGGGGCACTAGCCTTTTTACATCCCAACTCACCAGCCCAATAACCACATAGGCTCTTCGGGCTCACACACACACACACACACACACACACACACACACATAACTTGGTCTGATGTGTACTTCAAGGTGATCCTCACACACTGACTTGGGTGAGCGAAAAACTATGAAATGTGTGCACTCTTGCCTTGATGCACAATCCACGCGCACTTACTCAGGTGTGTGCAACACCGTGGAATGTGTGCGCTCTTTCTTTTGTAAACAATCCTTGCACACTACTCAGGTGTGTGCAAAACTGAACCAAAACTTGGTGCCAACGACTTACCAACCTATATGTACCTTTACATTTTCATTTACAATTGGGGTTCGGATTAGGGGTATTACATTGTGCCTCCATGAAATAATTTCACCTAGAAAATCCCTGCAAATACAAACAAATTCGCCCTCTAAGGGTCCACAAGTCACAAGTATCATGCCAAGTAAGCCATATATAATAAACGAACCACCCAAACATGTGCATAAAATCCCCCCCTTTCAAAATAAACAAATGCTCAAAGACCTTTTACAACTTGCCAAATTTAAGTATGGAAGGGTTGCCATGGTGACCTATTGGGTAGATCAATCCCCAAGTCAAGGAGTGTTTTCCAAGAGGACGCTCTCTAAGTCATGTAAAGAGTATGAGGTGGATGGTGGTGTGACTTCTGAGCATGGGGTTTCTTGACATACAAGGGCTCATATTGTCTCATTTGTGGGTGCCTATGTAGAGGGTGCGCTTGCTCTTGAGTTACCAACTATTTAGGTGCTATTTTTCCAAGACCCCTTTTTAGCCATGTTTCCAATCCTTGATTTCATTTATTTGTGATTTGCTAGTCCCCTTTATAATGTTTCAAGATTTAGCATTTGCAATTTGGGACTGGGGTGGGCGCTGAGTAGGTAGAGCTCAAGTTGGATCGACTTTTGATGGTCCTCATTTGTTGTGTTCACTTTCTTTTCAACATTAGGTTCTTATTCTCTTATAGTAGTTGCAATCTACCTCTGGGCCTTTAGCCCCTTCTTTCCATGAAATAAGGTACAATCCCTTCTTAGGTCAATATGCTCGAAAACCCAAAAGATGAGGAAATGAAAGGGAAAAAGTATGGAAAGTGATAAGTATGTGCGAGAGTGGTATGATGACCCTTCAAGGAGACCACCTAGTAACAATCCTTTACTCGAGGGTTACCACTTACTAGGACAACATGTCAGCCACCAAGGTGAAATGAGGCAAAAGTGATATTTTCCAAGCAAATATTTTCAAAATCAAGAAAGGACCCTTTGTAACATGTTCAAATGCTTCATTTATTAGAATGACACTTACCACAATATCGAGCTTGTTACCTCATGGAGCAAGACTTGTTGTCCTTCGTGAGCCAAACTGGTGTGGTGGATGCTACTTCCTTTCAATCAAATAGTGATATGTGGTAAGATATGGGCTCTGCCTACTCATCTGCCTCTCGATACTCCATGTCTGCAACCTGAGGGCCTCAAGACATCATCTCCTTAGTTATCCCTGGCATGGGGGCAGGATAACAAGGCATACATTCATATCAAATAGTGGGAATAAATTTTGGAGTCAAGTGAAAAATAGTGGACATAAATTTATGAATGAAGTTGTGGCAGGGCCACTTCATAGTGTGTTCATGTGGCACACGAAGGATTAGGCATGTAGGAAAGATGGTTCACCCAACTTCCTCCTATCCTTTTGGGATCCAAGAGGTTACAAGTTGAAGACCAAAGCATGTCATGCCAATTATAAATGTCCAATGACATGGAGGTTCTCAATCTTGATGAAGGTACAACCCAATAACGAGCATGATG
>JZKD02S1763810.1:51108-67896 GCA_000966675.3 Picea glauca
AAGAGAGAGCTTGATCCCATGTGCCATCACAACATTTATCACTACAATGAAGGATGGAAAATGGAGGATGTATACTAATTCTAGAGCTATCAACAAGACCACATGAATTAAGTATAGATTTTCATTGCTCAAAATGAATGAAAATATGTTTTTTATCTGATCTAGATTGTATAGGGAATGAAATTAAACACACAGAGAAATATAGCAAAGAGCACAATAATACAATGAAAACCCAACTTTTATTAATTAATAAAATAACATAATATTGTAGAACACAAATTGGCTAGAATGGTGGTAGCTTATCTTTGAAGAGGGAAAGATGTCGGATATGCTCATTAGAAAAAGCCAATACAAGAGGTCGAAAGAATTACCTTTTAACATAAATCAATAACCCTAAAGGTCCAAAACCCTAAACGTAAGAGGCAAAGCACCAAATGGTTTGTGGGCCCTTAGGTGGTTAGTTGACACATCAACTTCCTAGGGGTGCAACTTTTGCATATAATCTTTGTTTGGGGTGTATAATAGCTTGTTGGAAAGCTATAACTAAGGACCACATTGTTGTGGCATGGCCCAAGTATTTCAACCGAAAACCTAAGTGCTTGAATTTTCCAAAAAACATCGTTTAGGGCCTCAAAATGGCCTTAGAAGTTTACGACGCAAAAAATCATAACAAAACTACCAAGATGGAGAACCGTGTTGACTCAGTGGAAGAGGTGGGTGGCCATCAATATCCACCTAGATCATTCCTCCCCCCTTAGGAAGAAATGGTCTCCATTGCAACAATTTTCCTCATCATATGGGGGAACTTTTGCTAATTCTAACTCCTCATGATCCACTTTCCTCGGTGGAGAAGTTACCCTGCTTTGACAACCCGATAGAGTTGTATTTTCTGTTGGTGGGTTCAATTCATCTATGTGTACAAAATGTGATCAACTGTTTCTTACTCAATGCAATAAATGTTGAGATCTGTAGGTGCCAAGTGCTCAACCACGTCCAAGGTGTTCAATAGGGGTGGAAAATACAGTCGAAGGAGTTTCACATTGAAGAATGGGTGCAAGCCAATGAAAGGAGGAATACTCAATTCTAAAGCATTTTCAACCATATCCTTTATGATGGCCTAAGGTCCATATCAGAGTGGCTTTAGCTTCCTATGGGGGCATGTGAGGTGATGTTTCTACAAATGAAAACACAACTTGTCACCAACTTAAAACTTGTGTGGAGCCCGATGTTGGTCACGTCGCTACTTGCACCAGGCATTGGCCTTCTGTAAGATATCATGAACATGTTGTTGGAGGTGTTGGGTCCATTCAAAAAATTCATTTGCTCTGTCTTCCTCAGTATGAGAGTTGGAGGACTCTGTCGATGAATATGGAATGGGAAGAGCTACATTAATGGGGGCCAATGGTTGGAACCCAAAGCACATCTGAAAAGGGTTGTGTCCCATAGAGTTGTGGAGGGATTTTTTATATCTATGAAAGGGTTGTGTCTCATAGAGTTGTGGAGGGATCTGTTATATCTATGCTAGACATATGGAAGGCTCACATCCCATGTACATGAATGGTCGAAGTTGTACATGCACCGGATATGCATAATCATCATGTTGACCACTTCCGTTTATCCATATGTTTGGGGGTTAAAGGAAATCAATTTGGTCAACTTGGTGTCCATTCGAGACCATAGGTTGGACCAGAAGATACCGAGGAACCTATTGTCTCTATTTGAAAAAAATGGTCTGTGGTAACCCAAAATGAATCCAAACATGCTCAAAGAAGACTCTAACAGTGGCCTCAGCTATGATACTCTTTTCACATGGTGCTAAAATGGCCATCTTAGAGAATCGATCAACAACCACAAAGACAATCATGACCATGTTTGGTGGAGGGAAAACTGGACATGTAATTCATGGAGATTGGATCCCAAGGCTTGTCTGGAGCAGGGAGAGGATTGTACAACACTTGCTTCTTGATGTATAGTTTAGTGATGGCATAGACAATGCACAACCTGATATATTAGCTAACATCCTATCGAATCTTTGGCTAGAATAAATACTTATGAAGTACTACTACAGTCTTCTCCACACCAAAGTGCCCTGCCATAGATCTGTAATGTGCCTCAAAAATTAGCTTCGCACTCTCGTTTGAAGGAACACAAAGATGGCCTAGATAGCACAAGAGTGCATCTTGGAGGTGGAAGTCTGAGACTTGTTTGCCAACACTTAGTCTTTGATAAGTAGAAATGAAGTCATGGTCACTATTGTATAATTGTGGCCACTTGCAGGTCTCACGCCTCTAGGAGTTAAAAACTGTGGTTAGCACCATAACTAAGGGTTGAATAAGGTAGTCTACAACATGGTTGAAGCTACCCTTCTTGTACTTAATGTTTAAGTGGAGTTGTTGCAGGTATGTGGACCACTTCTGATCATGGTCATTTTGTAATTTTCCTTGTGTCTACATGAATTGCAGAGGTTTTTTATCAATGTGTATGACTATTTCCTTTCCCAAAATATAATGCTTCCATTGTCAGCATGCCTGCACAATGGAGTACATCTCTTTGTCATAGGTGGGATATCTGCAAACAACATTAGATAACATTTCATTGTGATAGGTCATCATATGTCCCTATCGAGTGAGGAATACACCAATAGCAGAGTCGAAGGCATCTGTCTCAATCTCAAATGGTTGTTGGAGATATGGAAATGTGAGGACTGATGCAGAGAAGAGGCAGTGTTTCAGATCCTAGAATGATTTATGTTGTGATTTAGACTAGAAAAGTTGGCTTTATCTCCACCCTTGGTCACTTGACTTAAGGGCCAAGCGATATGAGAGAACCACAACAAGAACCTATAGTAGAAGTTGACGAGGCCCAAGAAGATGTGGAACTCTGCTAGATTTTTCGAGGCTGACCAATCGCGGATAACTTGATTCTTGGTTGGGTCCACATGCACCCCATGTTCATCCATGATGTATCCTAAGTATTGAATTCCCTACATGTCGAATGAGCATTTCTCCAGATTTGCATATAACTTGTGTTGTCGCAAGGTGCTCAGGACATATTCAATGTGTTGTAAATGTTATGCCTAGGTCCAAATGAAGATGAGAATGTCATCCAATAATACAACCACAAAATATTTTGTGAACGATTGCAAGATATCATCCATCATCCTCATGAATGTTGCTAGAGCATTAGTCAAGACAAAAGGAATGACCAACCACTAAAAAAGGCCTTCTTTAGATTTGAAGGTTTTCTTCCATACATCAGTTTGTTCTGTCAAAGCCTAGTGGTAGCCCGACTTTAGATCAATCTTACTAAGGAACTTGGCACCCTTAAGCTAATCAAGAAGATTGTAAATTTGGGGGATTAGGCATCAGTTCTCGATAGTGATTTTATTCAAGGCTCTATAATTATTATAGAGTCGTCATGTCCCATCCTTATTCTACACCAACACAATTGGGCTCTCACAAGGTGAGGAGCTCCGTTGAGTGTGGCACTTTCAGATGAGCTCATGAATTTGACACTTTATTTCCTCATTCTCCAGAAGGGAGCATATGTATATTGGACCATTGGGTAAGGGAGCACCAGGTATCAATCAATGGGATGTTTGACCTGACAATGTAGAGGCACCTCTATAGGTGAGGCAAATATGTCTATATATTCTTTTACAACCTTGTCCACCTACTTTTTTTTGTGTAGATAGACCCTATGTTGAAGTTGTGGTGGTTGCATTGACCTTTCATTCACCTTCTAACTGAACCATGAAGAGGACAAACTTTGTAGTCTGAGAGATTACCTTTCATCATTGTTTTGTCAAGATCAATGAAATTACAATAGTTGGAACTACCTATGGTACCTTGTAGGGATAACCTCCCAAAGTAACAATGACACTATAGGGCCAGGACTCATAAACAACATGATGTTTCCACGTATAGGGTTTTCTTAAGAGAACATCACAAACTTCAAGGGGGGAAGCATCACATAGTACCTCATCTTTGAAGGGCTTGATGTTGTAGGAAAAGTGGCATTGTTGGTTGATGCAGAGGTCTCATCCATAGATCAACCAACTGATGGTGTATGGTTGGGGATGTGGCATTGTCAACAACTTCAATCTCTTAATGGCCTCGACTAAGATCAGGTTCTTCTAGCTCCCATTATTAACAATGAAATGTAGTGGGGTCCCCTAGTTCTCCCACATCTATGAATGTAAGAGGTTCTCCCCCTCCTCAAGATCCTCTGACTCTTCTGGTTGGATATTTACGGTTGTGATGGTAGCACAAGGTTCTACCTCGATGATCCACTTTCCCTTATTCTGTTCTAAATTATTGTCCAAGTTAGGGTCTAAATCTTTTTCTTTAATCTCAACCAACAATGACTATTTTGAGTAACATTCATCAGTGTTGTACCATGGGATTTTGCAGAACTCACACCACTTTCTAGTGTCCTTCTTTGACTTCCCAAACCTTGTTTTCCTGTGGCTTGGAATAGTTGTCTTGAGTTTGGATCTCCTTGATCTATCCTTTGTTCTATGAGTTAGGGGCAAATTTACCATGCTTCTTTTGTGGCATATTTACAAACCCAAACTCCTGCTTATTCCTCTGCTTGAATTTCTGCTCAATTTTGACAACACATTGATAAGTGGCTCCCAGTGAGGATATTCCCAAGAAATCCATCTTTGTTTGGATGTACCTATGTAGGCCACTACAATACTTGAGAACTAGGTGTCACTTAGAGTCTCTGATACCCAACTTTGAGCGCAATGTATGGAATATATTGGTGTACTTTGGCACCTTCTGGTCTCTCTACTGACGCAAAGTTGTCCATCTCATGTACTAGTCATCATAGTTTCTAACATGGCATAATTTCTCCTTGAGGGCATAAAAAAAGGTTTCCCAAGTTGGTTCTATCCCGAATGCTATAAACTCATCTGTGTTCCGTCTCTTCCAGTAACCTTCCCACCAATCTCTGACATGGGGAAGGGCTTTAAGGAACATGAAGGTGATATTTTCAATGTCAATTTTTTTTTTGGACACAATAGTAACCCTCTAACAAATTTAAACATTTTCCCAAAGCATCTGCATCTATCTAGCCTTCAAATAAAGGGATATCAAAGTTAACTTGTACCTTGAATGATGTCGTTCCTCCAAAATGGCTACTTGTTGAAGGTGCCTTAACGACCGTCGAAGGATGTGCTCAAAGCTATCCATCATCTCATTCCTCTGTTACACTAGGGATTCCTTTAACAACATCTTGAAAGGATCTCCTTCTCTTTCATCTCTCTTTCCCTCACCATGGGAGGTCATTTGGGTCAACGAGAGTAGTCTTCCCGAAGTGAAACTAGCTTGAGACGCAACTCTCTATACTCTAACCTCGTCAGGGACATGCACCAAGAAACAACAAGGAGTATATAACTATGATACCATTGATCTTGATTTTAAAGGGAACGAAATGAAACACACACAAAAATAGAGTAGAAAACATAGTAATACAGTGAAATCCCAACTTCTATTAATGAATAAAATAACATAATATGGTAGAACACAAACTGGCTAGAATGGTCGTAGCTTATCTATAAAGAGGGAAAGATGTCGACTACACTCATTCACAAAATCCAATACAATAGGATGAAAGAATGACATTTTAACATAAAACAATAACCCTAAAGGTCCAAAACCCTAACCCTAAGAGGCGAAGCACCAAAAGTTCATGGGCCCCAAGGTGGTTAGTTGATACATCAACTTCCCAGGGATGCACCTTTTGCATACAATCTCTGTTTGGGGCGCATAGTAACTTGTTGGAAAGATCTAACTAAGGACTACAATTTTGTGGCATGACTTGGGTGTGTCAAGGCTCAACCCAAGTCCTTGAATTTCCCATAAAACATTGTTTAGGGCCTCAATTCAATCCCAGAAGTTTAGGACCCAGAAAATCATAACAAATCTGCCAATATGGATAATCGTGTTGAATCAGTGGAAGAGGTGGGTGGCCACCGATATCCACCTGGATCAGTGTCTAACCACGTCATAGTTATTAGGTGGTAGACTTTATGCATGTGAATCATTTTGTATGCGAGATCATGATTTTGTAATAATGTTCTATTCCTAGGCCTTTATAGTATCATACTTCAATGCCTGTAAAAGGTAATTTTTATGTAATAAGTGTTTTATCACTTTTATTAGTAACTTAAACTTTAACTTGGGGTTTGTACCTCTTTCTGTATAAACATGGGTTTCCTCCTCTCATTTGTAACCGTTATTGTTTTATCAATGCAATCAACAAGTTTATTTGGAGGAGACTTTCTATATTATTTGCATTTATAAATGCAATTCACCCTTTAGGGTGTATAGGTGCCTCTACTATTTTTTTTTTTGTTTTTTTGCATTTTTTCAAATATTCTTAACTTTCTATTTTAGTTACTTGGATATTTATAATAGTTGTTTCATTTTGGCTACAAGTTGGTATACTATTATCAATCAATTTTTTCTCTTAGGTACAACTAGAGCCAATTGTTTTAAAAAACAACACACACAAAAAAAAATGTCAATGGTAAAGTCCATTATGTGACCAAGGTAGAGGTAGATAAAAGATCACAAATATTGTAAATAAAATGAGATAATAATTCTGATTAACTTAGGAAAACAAACATGGACCAAGAGCAAGATACCTCAATCCATAATCCCAAAATATTCGAGGAAGAAAAAGAGGACATAAATCCTTGGGGAATAAGAGATAGCACCCCTCCAAACTCATTAAACTACATGGAATTCTCACAAGACTAACACAAGATATTCCCACCGTATGATTTTAGAGGCAAAGTGGAAATCTACATGTGCTTAAACAAGCTCAATTTAGGGTGCAATGCATTTACCTATAAGAGAATAAAAAAAAGTGGGCTTGCAACCTCTAGATGGTGCACATATATGGGGTGAGAAATAAATATTTGAAAGGAAAGTAATGAAGCAAATTTTGAATGCCTCGAATGCCTCATTTATTTTTATATAAGAATTTAAAAGTTTTGAATCACATTTGGCTACATTTGTTCATCTTTTATTTGAAGTTTATCGACGGGAGAAAACCGTTTTATTTTTTATTTTTTGAAATTTTGAATTTTTTTTGGCACTTTATCGAGTAAGCATGATTAAGTAAACATGTTTGTCTCTTGATTCAAGAAAATTTTAAATATGGATCCGTTTTTGCAACATTGAAGTTCATAGTCAAAGACTTTAGTGAAATTGAAATTGTATGTGTCAGTCTATTTAGAATAAAACAAAGAGAACGAAGTTTAAAAGTTGAATTTGTCAAAGTGACTTAAGTGTTACTACATTTAGAACATTCTTATTAGTCCCTGTCTCAAGTTAGGGACTATAGCATTTGCTTGGCAGTCAATCATTGTTGATCGCCTATTAGTAGGTGTATTTTGGTAAATGACAATTTATTATTAAGTGTATTTTGGTAAATGAGTTGGTATAGTAACTAAAGTTTTTGAAATAATTTTTATTATTTATTTTTTTTCAATTATTTTTTTTTTAATTATTATAAATTTATTGAGCTGAAAGGCGTATATTTATTGGAGATGGGTACAATTAATGATTTTTTAATCTTAAATTCTAATCTGATGATTATACATTGAAGATGCTGACATATTCTTAGTGGTTGTGCTAGTATTAAGATTTTCTTATTAATCTATATAATAACGACGAGACTTAATACCTCCAATGGTGATGTATTTTTTTTTAGATATTTATGAGAATACAAAAATGAATTTTAATTAATTTCAAATATTTTTAATTATTCAATTTGAAAGCTTGTAAAGTAGCTGACCACCTTCCAGCCATGCCAGTCGCCACCTTCCACCTTCCATGGGAGAACTTCATCAACACCTTCCAATCATGCAGGAACTTCATCAACTAAGAAAGTCTTCATGGATTCCAATTCTGAGGAGGGTGCATCACTCAATCAACGTCGCGGCCAAGGGCGCGCAATGGAAGAAGAGGAGATGGTGGATAGAGCCGAACAACTTCCGAATACCAGCAAATTCCGCAAGTCCTCCCACCGGTACTATATGAACGTTACCAATTATTGACGAATTTGTCTAGATGTATAAACTTTGAAGCCGTTATTAATTATTGACGAATTTGTCTAAATGTATAAACTTTGAAGCCGGCGAGTGAGTTTCACACACCAAATTATTTGTTAATACCACCAAATTCCTCTGAGATTTTTATTCCTCCCTAGTTTTTTTTCTTTATCTACCATTCACTTACTGATTTCTTTGACCAATTTTGATGGGTTATAAATGTGGAATGAAATCCAACATGGGATATGCCCGACGCCTTATATGCCAACTCTGAGTAATAATAAGATAGGTTGCAACATCGAGAACTCCTGGAAATCATAAAAACAAATCACTCAAATATTACAGTGATGCGTCACGTGTGTATATAATGAATTGAACGCAAAGAGCATATGCATTGAACAATACAATCTTATCTTTTGTATTCACTACATATAATGTTAATCTAGATCTATTTAAACACATGTTGTTACTAATTTCAGTATGGAAAGCACATGAATTGTCAGTACCTATGCTTCTTCATTATCTCATTACTGCATTCCGTTGCCTATATCGTATTTAATGTAGAAGTGATCCCTTGGACTAGGGGCAGAGATTTAGACTTTCATATTATTTTTTATTATCTTAGTGTTTCTAAAAGGAATACGCTGTTTGGAAATACAATAATGAGGAGAAAATGGTAATATCAGTTAATTTGCTCTGTTAAAATCTCCATAGAGTATGACTTTTACGTGTTATTCCAATTCCGACAATACAATAATGATTTGATCTTCTTACGAGGCAGGGACTAGCTGTTTTGTAGCTATTTTCCTTGTTCTTTTATATGAAGGCATCAAAGAATAATTTATGACTTTTAAGTGTTTTTTCAATTCCGACAATACAATAATGATTTGATCTTCTTACGAGGGAAGGACTAGCTACTTTGTAGCTATTTCCCTTGTTCTTTTATATGAAGGTATCAAAGAACAATTTTCAATTATTATCAGTGATACTCATGAAATTGTGTAAGTATGAGTTTCTGTAGAGAAGAATCTTTCAATAAAATAAAGTCAACAAAAGAAGAGAAGTCACCATTATCAAAAGAAATCATGAAAATATTAAAGTCTAAGTCTGTTTAGAGAAAAATCCTTCAATAAATGGAGAGGTTGAAGGAAAATGTAGAAAATAACTGTAAAAAGCACATACCACTATGTTTAGGCATATAAAGTTATAATCGAATCGCCATAAGTCAATTACAAGAGTCTATGTGATATATGAGTCATAATTATAAATAGAGCCACCATATTTGTTTTTTAGCATAATGTTTTCAATAAAAAGGATGAATCAGGTTCAACCATGTGTTCAATAAGATTGTTAGCCCAAGAATAAATACAAGATCATCATCAATAAACACATTGACACATGAAAAGATAGTTTAAATGATAAAAAATAGAGGTGATTCATCAAGTTGAGTGTGTTTGCCACATTTATCATGAACCCAATACTTAAAATAACATGACAAATCAACATACGCACAATGTACATTAAATATGAGCATGGAGCACAACCCTAAAATTATAATAATGATGAGTTACACAATAATCCCTGATACATTGGGAGAACAACTAAAAAATAACCTAGTTACATCCATATATCCAACTCATACTTGTCCATGTATATAATAAGACTATTTTGACCTCTATATATACATATTCTCAGTCATTGCACATGTGGGCCTTCTATTAGGCCTAATGAGACTACATATACATTTAATCCCATATATACTCCCATTAGAGTCATCACATAGTACCCCCCTTCGAAAAACTTTGTCCTCGATGCTTTGTAGTTGAGGGGTTTACGTGTGATGAAACTAAGTAATATGTTTTCTTCATATTCCTACTCTCTAGTTTTTATTGATGATTAACCATCCATCCATATTTAATTATTTCTAATGTTACTCATTGACAGATTGTTGTCACATTATTTTTTTCATTCGATTAAATGCATTGTTGTGCCTTGTACAATTTGTTGTGGTTGTTGGTCTTTGATAACATCATGTCACATACTGGTTCCTTAATTTCATATTCCATGAATATTATTGATTTTTCCATTTTCTTCTTAGGTAATGTTGAATTGATCTTCTTGTCTTCTTGCCATCTTTCTTGGTAACAAGGGTGTTGATATGGTTCCATCTTTTATGGTTTTTCTTTGATTTCCATATCGTTATCATCAATCTTATCTATGGGTACAATGACATCTTCTAGTCTATATTCGTGATCTCTAATTATATTTGCTTGCAAGAGAATGACTTCAAATATATTTTTCGTCTCTTTTTCCAATTTGGATTTATCCTCTCTACTTGGATCTTTGTATCCTTGAGTTCCTTTTGATGATGTTTTTGTACCTTCTATTTGTTCTCATAATTTTGAGGTTGAATGGTGATTTTATGCATAACTTCTTGTTCTTCTTCTTGACTCTAGTCATTTTTTTATAGTTTCTTTATATACAAACTTAAATTGTTCTTAATTTTGACCATGATTCTTTTCTTTTTCATTCTCTTAACCTCATTAAGTAATGTTTGATTATGGTTTCTTAATATGATGACTTCTTCATCCTTTTTTCCAATTCTTCATTTGAATCATCCTCATCCTTCTTGCATTTGCTAATATTTCCTCGCTTTATAGTCCTAACCTCCTTAATAAGTGCTTCATTAAGGACTTACATCTTGGACAATGAAAAACCACATTTCTTCATAAGCTCTTATTATGCTTCCCTATCTTTTATTTTTCACATAACATCTTATTTCACTTATTTGTCTATTTGTTTGAGAATAATTTTTCAAATTCCCCACATGTAAAAGTTTTTGTTGAATTAAGAGACATCCGCTAGTCATGAGCTTAACGAAAGAGGGAAAAAGTTGTTGTACATAAATTTTCCATTTTTCCTTTTTCAATATTCAACCATTACATATGATTAATTCCATATTTATCTTACCTAAATATAGATATCAACATAAATTGTTTCCTTACTTGGGATCAGTTAAAAAACCTTAACTTCCATCTTCACTCTCCTCCCAATATTTATCACAAACCTCATCTTTCCTATTTCCAATAGTTTTTGAACAATCTCAATCAGATTTTCCAATAAAAAGCTATGCCAATTTTAAGTTAACATACATGTTTAATATCTTGTTTAGGATCTGCTTTATTAGTTGACCTTGTAACTGAGGTATCTCCAAAATTTATGCACCAATGAATCTAAATTTAACTTCTTAATATGTGTGCTCTACAATGCATAAATCTCACTTAACTTGGAATTTCCAATCAAAAGTTACGGTCTCTCTCTCTCAAAACTTATTGTTTTTCACCCTTATATGGAGAGCGAGTTTGTATAGAGTATAAATTTTCCAATTTCACTCTAATCAGTACAATTTTTAGATATTTAATATATTATTGTCTCCTCTTTCTAATGGCACCAATATCACTTCAAATAGACCTTGCAATCTCCATATATTTGTTCTTTTAGCAAGCCCTACTAATTTTATTCAAGTTTCAAGACTAAATAGAAACACTAACTTGTACGGACTACAAATTTGATATTCAGGTGTGTCTACTGATGAAATTTGAAAAAGATATAGCTTAGTTTGTCTTTTTTCAATCCCTTGAAGTCCCACTTGATTTGGATTTCTTTACCTAAAGTTACAGTGAAAATCAAACAAGTTGTTGTCTTGAAGGTGTTAACCAAGGGTAGTCTATTATAATATCAAAAGTTATGAACCCAATACTTAAAATAGTATGACAAACCAACATACACACAATGTACACCAAATACGAGCATGAAGCACAACCCCCAAAACGATAATAATTATGAATTATATAATAACCCCATATGCATTAGCAGAATAACTCCCAAATAGCCCATGTACATACATATATCCAAATCATACGTCCATGTATATAATAATTACTATATTAACCCTTATGTATATATACTCTCACTCATTACACATGTGGGCCCCTACTTAGGCTGACTTCTCTTGCATATACATTTAACCCTCTATCTACCCCATTAGGGTCATAACAACATCAATAATGCATTTTCATATATAGTTCAAGTTATCACAACCAAATCAACTAGTTACAG
The DNA here is from genome assembly GCA_000966675.3 of Picea glauca. Taxonomy (NCBI): domain Eukaryota; kingdom Viridiplantae; phylum Streptophyta; class Pinopsida; order Pinales; family Pinaceae; genus Picea; species Picea glauca. The sequence continues at coordinate 63,296 of JZKD02S1763810.1, forward strand.
TGAAGAAGACAATAGTATGGATGGAATGCAACTCAGTTTATCAACATTAGACTCATCATTAATAAGTGATTCAATGACTACAAAATATATCAACGTTCACATGCCAAGTTAGTGAGTACCATAAGAATATCAACAATTTATTTTGAGATCACAAGGAATATCCAACATACTCTCGAGAAAATCAAATTGCTAAATACCAAAAAAATCATTAACAAACTTATATGCATCAACTTTTAATGTTTCATGCAACAAATCATATCTTCTTTGAAAATATCAACAAGACATTTCATGAGTTCCATCTTTTATTATCAATATAATTTGAATCTAGTAACATAATGGTAAAAATGCAGGGGTGGCAAGAGCGGGTGGGGTTATCTTCTCCCCAGGAGGAAAAACTAGACTCTCGTTTTCATGGAACCTGGGAATAACAACAAATAATCAAGTTGAGGCCTACGCCCTCTTCCAAGGACTAAGTCTGGCACAAAGTCAAGGAATTGAAACTCTTTCCATCCTAGGGGATTCAAAGGATGTCACAAAAAATGTTAGGAAAATATCTCTCCCCTCTGACTTGATGTTAAAAAATATCATTACAAGAATTCTCAAAGAGATATAAGCTTTCCATTCTCTCGATTTTTACCATGTACTCCAGAATAATAACTCTAAAGTTTATCTTCAAGCCAATTTGGCTATTCAACATTAACCATGAATTTTTAGAATAAATGGCCATGCTTCCTACCACCACATCCCCTAAATCTAACATATGAAACTTATTTTTGGTCTAAATGTGGGTCTCTAATGGGGCCCCGTCCCTTATTTTCCATCATTCAAAGGTCACGTCTTAAGCTCTTTTTCATCCAGCTCAGATGTATTCGTGGATAGGATGCGTGGGCTCTTAGTTTGAGCACGTTGTGCTCTAGGCTGCAGGCATGTGGTCCTTTCTCCTCATACATCCTTCACTCGGTCCTTTCAACTTTCCTCTTTAATTCACGCATGTGTTCTCTTCTATCGATCTTCTCCTAGAATTGTATTCTGTTTTGGCTTGCACTTATCCATATGGATTCAGTTCTATCACACACCCTATTAGCATCAACACGATTAATGATTGCATCAACCATTTGTATCAATGATGGCCTCCATTTTAGGTACATATATCTTCATATGAGGGGCATAAGGGTTCGTTTCATGGAACCGAAGTTGGAGAAAAATCATACTCAAGGGTGGAGGCCTTACACACGTAGGCAATTTGGTTTAAATGAAGAGAAAATGTTCGTAGGGAGAATGGAATGGGTATTCAAGCCTATGACACCTTTTTTCTTGTTTGAGATCCTTGACATTTTCATTCTTCTAGCAAATACTCAGGCTAAGTTCATAGAGAAAGAAACTACTATGAAATAAAGAGTTGGAGCTATGGCGAATAGACATTCCGATGTTGCACATTGGCGATGGGAGCTTCATGATGAGGAGCAGGATGCTTTGATGGAATCGATGAATGCTATGCATATCAGGCTCAAGAATTTATCATCCAAAATTCAGACCACTATGGATTTTCTCATAGAGAAGAGGCAAGGGCATCATCAATTGCGTGACAAGGTAGATTCCATCTGTTCAGAAGTTGAGGAGCTTCATTCTTGGCCAACCTCTCCATCCCCATCAATCTCGGTCACGACCATCTCTAATGTTGCTTCTTCTCCAGATTCTCCTTGGTAGGTACTTGATATAAATTCTCCCCCAGACTCACCAGAAGGGGGGTGGCACAAGAAACACCCTCCAATTATGTATCCTTCTTATGTATTGATTTAGTATTTTGATACTAGGCATTTTCTATAGGATTTATAGAAGAAATTATTTTAGCCCTGATCCATCAAGATTTTTCGAAATGACTATGGTTGAGTTTTTATTTGCATGCATTTATTAACCATTGGGAAACTTAATGAAAGAGCGAGAAAAGCAAATGCATTATACACCAATTAAAATAATTGCAAATCTGAAATGGAATGAAAACAACAAACCATATTGCACAAGTTTGGTAACGGAGTTCGACAACTTTGCCTACGTCTCCGGGCCTTTTCTCTGTGAGGGAGGCTTCTTGATTTCTTTTAGAAAGTTTATTAGTACATCTTTACAATTGCCGATTGGATCCTAGACTGATCTGGTCTTGTTCGTCATGATCTCTAGAATCTTGCACAACTTACGGCACCTGAAACGGATATACCGAACTCTCGGAAATCGTCCGACAGCATCTCTACCTCAACAGCTTCCCTGCCTCAATCTGGCTTAGACCTGGCTTTGCCTCAGCATCTTTGCTCTCCAAAACCGTCAAAAAGCTCTCCAAGCCCTGACCAAATGGCCTCAACATGGCCTTGGTTAAATAGTTGGGAAAGTTGGTTTCCATCTCCAACTTCCTCCCAAGAATTAGGCTCTTAAAAAGCCCAATAACTCCCAATTACATAACAAATGGAGTTAATTACATTAAATTAATCAAAGTAGTTAAAAAAACCCACTTTGAAACCATAATATAGTTCAAAAACGGCTTTAGCCCTCTAACCGTGGGTGCGCGCTCCTTTACATGGCCGTATGCACTCCATGTGGCCACGCGCTAGCCCTTTGGGCTACGCGGGCCACCCCTCTAGCTCCTGGTCGCAGGGCTTGTGGCATATGCCCCCGCGCTAACATTTGAAAACCGTTTAAAAACATGTTACACCGCCCATCCGCTAACCGTTTGTAACCAACGCACATGGTAATGGCCAATTGTAACCGCGCGTAGATAACGGTTAGACAAACCACATTCATATGGTTAACACAAACCACGGCATATAACGGTTATATAAACCGCCGCGCTCCGTATCACCTATAGTTCGGTCACATGTGAACGCAATGGAGCCATGGGTCGGGGCTAAGCCCCGACCTGACCCCCCTTCCTGTTTACACAATACACAAACTTAACTATTATTAAACCCGCATTCAAAGCAAGTCCCATAGCACAACGTATTGGTCACGGAAGCATTGTTAAGTCGTGAACATAGGTGGAGGTCCGGGGTTCGAAACCCCCCCGGCCCAAAATATTTTTATATAGCTGTCATTGGCTAAACCCAGGGTGCCACGTGGCATCCTCTGATTGGGCCACGTGGCACCTTACCATTCGCCTGAACGGTGCCACGTGTCAGCATTCGATTGGCCCACGTCGCTTACCGTATTGCCACGCGTCATTGCCCTGTCATATGCCATGTAATCTGTCGTACGCCCAGTCAGCTTGCTACGTCATCTGACACGTAAGACTGCCACATCATCGCCGTACGATGCTAACGTCATTCGTGCCACGTGTCACCCTCCCAGTGGTGACACGTGTCACTCCAGGATTGGTCCAACTACGCGCCGAAAACGCCAAAAATGCCTGACACGTGTCACGCTTTGGTGCTGCCATGTGTCCTGTACGGAACCTGCCACGTGTCGTCTCCTGATGCTGCCACGTCACTGTACGGACGCTGCCACATCAGCTGTACGGACTGACACGTGTCTGTACGGACTGTACGGACAGGTACAGTCAGCATCCCAAAATTTTCCCTGTTTGGCTCGGCGGACATAATGCGATATCTTCCTCATACGGACTCCATTTGCGATAAAAATTATACCACCGGAATCAAGAAGACGAGCCGGACGTCATGGTGTTGTTTTCGTCGAATTCTGAGAACTTTCATTTTTGAGCATTTTTCATGCCCTGATAGCCTGCTGAATCCGATTTCGGATCAAGCCCTTATCTAGTACAAATACATTTTGTTAGACTGCTTGTAGCTATAGAAATGCTACAACCTGATTTTTCCAGTGATATACATGTTGATTTTTTCCATTGTAAGACTTCTCTCTCTGAGACTTATCACAGATATTTTGAATAAAATTTCTCTCAGTTCTCTTAAAAAAAAACATAATGGTAAAAAGGAGAGGGGTGTTGTTAATTAGGTCTAGCCTAGGCGGTTGAGAGGAGGAGTGGTATCCTCTCGAAACAGAACCAATTCCTGCAAGTGACACGTTAATCTCTTCATGCCAATATTATTATATCAGCCTTTGTTGATTATTTGGGTTGGTTGTCATTGATGTCAACCCTTGAAGAAAGTCCGGTAGCAAATTCTGGTAGCACAAAGGTTTGGGTAATGAACCCAAGTTTGTTTGATGGATAATGGTATGGGTTTTGATATATTTGTAGGTAATACTATTCCATATGGATAGTACATGTCATGCCATTTCCGGTGGTATGTGGAATATCACATAACTCCTCATGGTTAGAGAGTTATGGCAATGTGAAGTTGGAGAAAGGTTTGGATAATGGACCCAAGTTTGTTTGATGGATAATGGTATGAGTTTTGATATATTTGCAAGTAAGAATATTCTAGATGGATAGTACATGGCATGCCATTTCCAGTGGTATGTGGAACGTCACATAACTCCTCATGGTTAGAGAGTTATGGCCATGTGAAGTTGGAGAACCCTCACAAGTCATCTAGAAGCCCCAAAAGGTCAAAGTAGTCAAAGCGGTTTAAGAGATTTTAGAAGGTAAATAATAAAGTGAAGTGATGAGTGTACTATAAGTCAAAGTGAATACAAAATAA
>JZKD02S1763810.1:92044-108913 GCA_000966675.3 Picea glauca
ACTAAAAAGAAGATCATTCACTCCTAGGTATGCAAATTTATTTTATGGTCATTGTTTTTATTGTACTAATTTTGGACATAAGGTTGTAGATTGCAGGGATTATAAAATAAATGTTCAAGCAAGAAGTGCCTATGTGGCCCACGTAAAATTGAATGTTACAAATGTCATAACTATGGACACATAGCTAGTGACTGTAGAAGTATGATCGATACTTCCATGAAAGAGAACATTGATATCAGATATAAGAAAGTATGGATAATAAAACAGGAAGAACATGTGAACAAAGACCAGGTACCAGAGATCTCAAGATTGGCAATAAAACAAAATGAAGAAAATTCTATAGAGAAAAAGAAATATGTCAGATACAGAAGGGTTTGGAAAATAACTGAAATAAAAGAAAGACATGTAAATAATGAATATGTTCAAGAGATTGTACTTTCAGACATTGTAGTGAAAGATGAATCCATAGACAAAAAGAAAGAAGTAAGAGCTCAGAGAGATGATGAATCTACCAATGAAGATGATGATGAATACACATCAGAGAAGGAATTGTTTTGAGCCATTTGACTTAGAGTCTCCCAAGAAATATGAATATTAGACAGGGGGATTTTATGCGATAACTGTGACAGACCAAAGAACCATCCTTCAAGCAGCTTGCAAAGTTTGAGAAGACAGATTCAGAGCAGTCAGTTAGCAGAAGTACAATTTGAAGATTAATCAAGACTTCATGATAGTATAGTGATAAATGGGTCAACACTATGGACAGTTGCACAAGTAGAGTATTGAACAGTATGGAAAGAGATGGATTCATAAGAACACTTAGCAGGTTTGGAAAAATATATGAAAGTGGATGAGAGAATGGATTCATAGATTGGTTTAGAGAGTGGTTCAAAGACAAAAGAACATTACCATAATGGATGATAATTACACAGGAAATGGATTGAACAATGCTACTGGATTCCAAATTGACAAATATTTTTTGGACACATGCAATGAATACAACAGTTCACATTCAAAACAGAGTAATGCTTAGAAACAACAATGAAAAAACTCCCTATGAACTATGGAAAGGAAGCACAAACAACAACCTCTACATCAAGGTAACTCAAGGTAGTATTTTATTAATTGAAATTTATGTTGATGACATTGTTTTTGGAAGTACTAATGACAGGTTAAGCCAAAAATTTGCAAAGGATATGCATAATGAATTTGAAATTTCATTACTTGGAGAACTATACTTTTTTCTGGGTCTTCATATATGTCAAAGCAACCAAGGAATTTTTATTTCTCAAATTAAGTATATCAGAGAAATGCTAAAGAGGTTCAGAATGGAAGATTGCAAACTAGTTACCACTCCTATGCAAACCAGTTGCAAGTTGAGCAAAGATGATGATTCAAAGTCTATAGACCAGAGGCAATATAGGTCAATGATTGGTATCTTACTGTATGTGACAACATCTAGACCAGATGTAATGTAGGCAGTTGGACAGGTGGCACGATTTCAAGCAGCACCAAAGGAATCACATGTATTAGCAGTAAAGAGGATATTCAGATATCACAAAGGAACATAAGAGTTTGGATTATGGTATCCAAAAGGAAAGGATCTATCACTTATTTCCTACATAGATGCATATTGGGTAGGTTGCATTGATGACTGACAAAGCATCAGCGGAGAAACGTTCTACTTGGGTGAGTGTTTAGTATCATGGATAAACAAGAAACAATCATCAGTATCCTTATCTACAGACGATGCAGAGTATATTGCAACAACAATATGTTGCACACAAGTTCTATGAATGAAACAAAATATGATAGATATACGGGTTGAGTATGATGATCCCATTCCATTATATTATGATAATACAAGTGCCATCAATATCTCAAAGAACCCGGGGATGCACTCCAAGACAAAGCACATTCCAATCAAGTATCACTTTCTACAGGAATAGGTTACATAAAAGAACATCGGAGTTGAATATGTGGGCACAAAAGAACAAGTGGCAGACATCTTTACAAAACCGCTTCCATGGGAAGCCTTTAAGTATCTACGAGAGAGACTCAGAGTAATTTCTATTCCAGAATGAATGTTTTTGAATGCTTATCTTATATGTCTTATATTTACATGAGGAAACACCATAAAGAGGACAATTCAGGTTGGAAGATCAGTGTCAGGAAGAGTTCAGTCAGGGGGAGTATCCCCAAGTATAGTTCAGTTAGGGGGAGCATCCACAGATGGAAAGATACCTTTGCCATTAATGACAAAGGGGGATATATTTATCAGATGCAAAGGTAAATGAAAATTTAAAGGTAAAAGGGGAGCATGAGTGATATGAATTCAGTATTGCATCAGAGTGTTTCCAACAATGCCAAAGGGGGATATTTTTGATTATTTGGGTTGGTTGCCATTGATGTCAACCCTTGAAGAAAGTCTAGTAGAACAAAGGTTTGGGTAATGGACCCAAGTTTGTTTGATGGATAATGGTACGAGTTTTGATATATTTGCAGGTAAGATTATTTCAGATGGATAGTACATGTCATTACATTTACGGTGTTATGTGGAACGTCACATAACTCCTCACAGTTAGAGATTTATGGCCATTTGAAGTTGGAGAAAGGTTTGGGTAATGGACCCAAGTTTGTTTGATGGATAATGGTATGAGTTTTGATATATTTGCAGGTAAGAATATTCTAGATGGATAGTACATGTCATTCCATTTCCGATGGTATGTGGTGTTAACACAAGGATCTGCAGACTATTTCTTAAAAATCATACAGAAATTGAGGTTTACCCTCAATTGCATTATGGTGTAAATCATGTGGCATTCTACCCATGATTTCCACAAGGAAAACGAAAATATTGGAGGCCTAAGCAACTCAAGCACCCTTTCTCCACCTATCACATCTGCCTTCCCGATACCTCCTCTCACCTCCCGACACCTGTCCCACTCACATTCTAATCTCCCTTACATGTCACCTCCTCCCCACCTATCACACCTCCCTCGTTCCTCTACCATCTTTGCCTTTCCCTTGCTACCACAATCTCGTCCTAGCCTCCGCTCCCCCAATCAATTCCTTCCACATGGTCGTCGCTCACTCGTTGGGCCATGCAAGTTTTCGCCAAGCACCTCGCTCCACATCACCCCTACACATACACTATCAGATTACCACTTGCAAATATCACGTTGGTCACATAAAAAGACCATTCATGGCCTCGATGTGTTAGGATGGACTCACAAAAGTCATTGGCACCATCTGAGAACAATTATGGGTGTTAGTCCCAGTCCTAATCCCAATAAAGACATTTATTGAATATTGTGAGCAACAGTTGAGACCTCGCCTCATCCCATAAATGGAAAATGTTGCAGAGAGTAGCCATGAAGGCACACTTACGATCCAAAGCTTCCTTATCAACAATTTTTCCCGTAAAGAGCATAACTATGCTTGGCTCGTGTCTGACATCACGAGGTCTGCACAACCTGATAGAGTGGGCACCGATTGAAGGCTTTGAAGGCAGTGATCTGATCAAATTCCTGGTGGTTGCATCATTTTAGTATATATAGGCAGTTTTGATATTTTGTTAAGGTCGAATGGTTGAGCTAGGCTCCCTGCTATTGTGATATTTTGATTGAGAACAATTGGTTCTCTGGTTATGTATTTTTTTTTGAGACATTTTGATTAATCTAAGTCAGCTTTATTACTCCATCTTATTTGCCTCTGATACTGAGAGAGTTCATTTTTGATTGATTACATGGATTGTTGTAATTGTATTATGATAAATGTTTGATTATAGTACTGTTATGATTTATTTAAGCTTCCTTGAAATTTGAATCCAAGAGGACCTTGTGTTTAAGTTTTTCCTCCTTAGGCTGCTGGAAAATATGATATTCATAGCAGACCTCTACACCTTTCTCACTAAATATTCCTCCTACTCACCCTTACTCCAACTTACCGACTGAAGTTGATTCAAGACCTCAATGGATGGTGAATACCAGTTCAAATTTCTAAGTTAGAATGCTATTATTATTGAGTTTTCTTCATTTTACCACTCAAAAATCAATTACCTGTGACATATAAACTAATGGGTACTGAAGCTGACCCAAAGAAAATTATCAGAAAGGGAAAGATCACTCAAAAAGGTACCTCTACTATTGTACCAAGTCTTTATGATAATTTGCATAATACCCCTTTACAAACTCCACTAACTGTTTCTGATTCTCTTATTATACAAACTACTGGAGTTTCAAGAAATTTAAGTTTTGGGAGTTTTCATGCTGATTTCTCCCCTCCTATTATTGGTTTGGAAGGAGAGAGCTTTGACACCCCTTTCTCCCCCAAAGTTGTGAAGTGGAAGTATAGAGATTTGAACTTAGAAGACTTTCCTACTCCTCCTCCTATTAGAGTTGCTGCATCTATAGAAGGAGAAACCTTTATTACCTCTAGCCCCTCATATTTATCTCCTAACACTCAACCTTTTCCTTTTTCTCCCAGAAGCACAGCCCCAGTATCGCCTGTCCGAACTCCATCTCCTCCTGGTTCTCCTCCAGTTCACACTCCAATGGCAGGAGCCAATCCCCCCAGAACTAGGATGGAAGCTATAATAGCTGCTAGGTATGCCCCTCTTGTTTTGCCTCAGCCTCAGAATGCCCTCCCAGTGGATGGCTACCTTAATAAGTTGCCCAAGTTCACAGGCAAGGGAGACATAACTGCAGAGGAACACCTTGAAGCCTTTTATAGTTTTACATATTGTCATGTCATCATGGATGCATATGTATGGATGAGGATTTTTGTTCATAGCCTTGAGGGTGAGGCTAGGAAGTGGTTTAGGGCCTTGCCTCCTAGATCTATTGATGGGATTGAAGTCCCAGATGAAGCTTTCTTAAAGAATTGGGGGGATAGAAAGGATTTCCTTTACTATATTACAGAGTTTGGATCACTGAAGAAAAAGGAAGGGGAATATGTTTCTGACTTCTCAAAGAGATTTAATAAAATGTATAGCAAAATTCCCACTGAGGTTAAGCCTACATAAACCTCTGTACAGATTACTTATTCTAGTTTTTTTTACCCTAATTTCTGCCTCCTGTTAAGAGAAAGGAGAACTACCTCCTTGGCTCATATGCAAGATGCAACCATTGAAGTAGAATTGAATATTATGGCAATTGATGAGCTTAGGAGCAAGGATGACAGGGACAGAAGAAGGGGAAGGTTTGAAAGTTCAACCTCTTCCTCTGCTGCCCACCCTCAAGATGATGAGCTTACCAAATTAGTAAAATCTCTTTATACTGATATGGAGAAGGTAAAACTTGAAGCAAGACAGACCTATAGAAATACTCAAAACGCTGATAACAAAGGTACCTTCGGGATACCTAATAATGCTCCTTAGATACTTCCAAGAGAGCCTAGAAATAGAGGAAGGGATGATAAAAGGATCCAAACCCCTTTACAAAACAACCTTGTAGATGAAGACAATAAAGAGGATGAAGAAGATGATCCTGAGATCCATTGCTTGGGTGACACGCCTCCATCCCCTCACTTGACCAAATCTGCATATGGGGAGTCCTTGATGGATAATCAAATAAATGAATTAAGGGAGAGAAGGCAAAAGAGAATCCTAGTAAATATAATTTGAGATTTGAAAAGAAAGGGGAAAAGACTAATGCTTCAGATCAACCCTCAAAAACAGAGAATTCTGCCAAGGCTGTGGCAGTTGGCAACAAGAAAAAAGACACTCAAAACCCCCCAGTTTTGATTGAGGATCCTACCCCAGAAGTCAAGGAGATTCTGAAATCTCCATCTTCCTTCAGTTTTGGAAATGAGATCCAAAAAATCAAGATCCATGTACCATTTTTGAAACTGATAAAAATTGAAGAATTTAGAGAGTGTCTTTCCAAAGTGTTGTTGCCTAAAGCCTTCTGAAAAGCCACTGATTCAATAAATCTACAAGATGAAAAGACAATGGTCATCTTGGGTTCTTTGATACAAGATAGATATGATTGTCCCCCTCCCTTCTATACATCACTGAACATACATGATAAAGTGTTGCATAATTGTTTGTTAGACTTGGGGGCATCTCACAATCTCATGCCCAAAACAGTCATGGATGAACTTGGATTAGAGATCACAAAGGCCTACCATGANGTTCACATTCAAAACAGAGTAATGCTTAGAAACAACAATGAAAAAACTCCCTATGAACTATGGAAAGGAAGCACAAACAACAACCTCTACATCAAGGTAACTCAAGGTAGTATTTGATTAATTGAAATTTATGTTGATGACATTGTTTTTGGAAGTACTAATGACAAGTTAAGCCAAAAATTTGCAAAGGATATGCAGAATGAATTTGAAATTTCATTACTTGGAGAACTATACTTTTTTCTGGGTCTTCATATATGTCAAAGCAACCAAGGAATTTTTATTTCTCAAATGAAGTATATCAGAGAAATGCTAAAGAGGTTCGGAATGGAAGATTGCAAACTAGTTACCACTCCTATGCAAACCAGTTGCAAGTTGAGCAAAGATGATGATTCAAAGTCTATAGACCAGAGGCAATACAGGTCAATGATTGGTATCTTACTGTATGTGACAACATCCAGACCAGATGTAATGTAGGCAGTTGGACAGGTGGCACGATTTCAAGCAGCACCAAAGGAATCACATTTATTAGCAGTAAAGAGGATTTTCAGATATCACAAAGGAACATAAGAGTTTGGATTATGGTATCCAATAGGAAAGGATCTATCACTTATTTCCTACATAGATGCATATTGGGTAGGTTGCATTGATGACTGACAAAGCATCAGTGGAGAAACGTTCTACTTGGGTGAGTGTTTAGTATCATGGATAAACAAGAAACAATCATCAGTATTCTTATCTACAGACGATGCATAGTATATTGCAACAACAATATGTTGCACACAAGTTCTATGGATGAAACAAAATATGATAGATATACAGGTTCAATATGATGATCCCATTCCATTATATTATGATAATACAAGCACCATCAATATCTCAAAGAACCCAGGGATGCACTCCAAGACAAAGCACATTCCAATCAAGTATCAATTTCTACAGGAATAGGTTACATAAAATAACATCGGAGTTGAATATGTGGGCACAAAAGAACAAGTGGCAGACATCTTTACAAAACCGCTTCCATGGGAAGCCTTTAAGTATCTACGAGAGAGACTCAGAGTAATTTCTATTCCAGAATGAATGTTTTTGAATGCTTATCTTATATGTCTTATATTTACACGAGGAAACACCATAAAGAGGACAATTCAGGTTGGAAGATCAGTGTCAGGAAGAGTTTAGTCAGGGGGAGTATTTCCAAGTATAGTTCAATTAGGGGGAGCATCCACAGATGGAAAGATACCTTTGCCATTGATGACAAGGGGGGATATATTTATCAGATGCAAAGGTAAATGAAAATGTAAAGGTAAAAGGGGAGCATGAGTGATATGAATTCAGTATTGCATCAGAGTGTTTCCAACAATGCCAAAGGGGGATATTTTTGATTATTTGGGTTGGTTGTCATTGATGTCAACCCTTGAAGAAAGTCTAGTAGAACAAAGGTTTGGGTAATGGGCCCAAGTTTGTTTGATGGATAATGGTACGAGTTTTTATATATTTGCAGGTAAGATTATTTCATATGGATAGTACATGTCATTACATTTACGGTGTTATGTGGAACGTCACATAACTCCTCACAGTTAGAGATTTATGGCCATTTGAAGTTTGAGAAAGGTTTGGGTAATGGACCCAAGTTTGTCTGATGGATAATGGTATGAGTTTTGATATGTTTGCAGGTAAGAATATTCTAGATGGATAGTACATGTCATTCCATTTCCGATGGTATGTGGTGTTAACACAAGGATCTGCAGACTGTTTCTTAAAAATCATACAGAAATTGAGGTTTACCCTCAATTGCATTATGGTGTAAATCATGTGGCATTCTGCCCATGATTTCCACAAGGAAAACGAAAATATTGGAGGCCTAAGCAACTCAAGCACCCTTTCTCCACCTATCACATCTGCCTTCCCGATACCTCCTCTCACCTCCCGACACTTGTCCCACTCACATTCCAATCTCCCTTACATGTCAACTCCTCCCCACCTATCACACCTCCCTCGTTCCTCTGCCATCTCTGCCTTTCCCTTGCTACCACAATCTCGTCCTAGCCTCCACTCCCCCCAACCAATTTCTTCCACATGGTCATCGCTCACTCGTTGGGCCATGCAAGTTTTCGCCAAGCACCTTGCTCCACATCACCCCTGCACATACACTATCAGATTACCACTTGAAAATATCACATTGGTCACAGAAAAAGACCATTCATGGCCTCGAGGTGTTAGGATGGACTCACAGAAGTCATTGGCACCATCTGAGAACAATTATGGGTGTTAGTCCCAGTCCTAATCCCAATAAAGACAATTATTGAATATTGTGAACAACAGTTGAGACCTCGCCTCATCCCATAAATGGAAAATGTTGCAGAGAGTAGCCATGAAGGCACACTTACGATCCGAAGCTTCCTTATCGACAATTTTTCCTGTAAAGAGCATAACTATGCTTGGCTCGTGTCGGACATCATGAGGTCTGCACAACCTGATAGAGTGGGCACCGATTGAAGGCTTTGAAGGCAGTGATCTGATCACATTCCTGGTGGTTGCATCATTTTAGTATATATAGGCAGTTTTGATATTTTGTTAAGGTCGAATGGTTGAGCTAGGCTCCCTGCTATTGTGATATTTTGATTGAGAACAACTGGTTCTCTGGTTATGTATTTTTTTTTGAGACATTTTGATTAATCTAAGTCAGCTTTATTACTCCATCTTATTTGCCTTTGATACTGAGAGAGTTCATTTTTGATTGATTTACATGGATTGGTGTAATTGTGTTATGATAAATGTTTGATTATAGTACTGTTATGATTTATTTAAGCTTCCTTGAAATTTGAATCCAAGAGGACCTTGTGTTTAAGTTTTTCCTCCTTGGGCTGCTGGAAAATCTGATGTTCATAGCAGACCTCTACACCTTTCTCACTAAATATTCCTCCTACTCACCCTTACTCCAACTTACCGACTGAAGTTGATTCAAGACCTCAATGGATGGTGAATACTAGTTCAAATTTCTGAGTTAGAATGCTATTATTATTGAGTTTTCTCCATTTTACCACTCAAAAATCAATTACCTATGACATATAAACTGATGGGTACTGAAGATGACCCAGAGGAAATTATCAGAAAGGGAAAGATCACTCAAAAAGGTACCTCTACTATTGTACCAAGTCTTTATGATAATTTTCATAATCCCCCTTTACAAACTCCACTAACTGTTTCTGATTCTCCTATTATACAAACTACTGGAGTTTCAAGAAATTTAAGTTTTGGAAGTTTTCATGTTGATTTCTCCCCTCCTATTATTGGTTTGGAAGGAGAGAGCTTTGACACCCCTTTCTCCCCCAAATTTGTGAAGTGGAAGGATAGAGATTTGAACTTAGAAGACTTTCCTACTCCTCCTCCTATTAGAGTTGTTGCATCTATAGAAGGAGAAACCTCTGTTACCTCTAGCCCCTCATCTTTATCTCCTAACACTCAACATTTTCCTTTTTCTCCCAGAAGCACAGCCCCAGTATCGCCTGTCCGAACTCCATATCCTCCTGGTTGTCCTCCAGGTCACACTCCAATGGCAGGAGCCAATCCCCCCAGAACTAGGATGGAAGTTATAATAGCCGCTAGGTATGCCCCTCTTGTTTTGCCTCAGCCTCAGAATGCCCTCCCAGTGGATGGCTACCTTAATAAGTTGCCCAAGTTCACAGGCGAGGGAGACATAACTGCAGAGGAACACCTTGAAGCCTTTTATAGTTTTACATATTGTCATGTCATCATGGACGCGGATGTATGGATGAGGATTTTTGTTCATAGCCTTGAGGGTGAGGCTAGGAAGTGGTTTAGGGCCTTGCCTCCTAGATCTATTGATGGGATTGAAGTCCCAGATGAAGCCTTCTTAAAGAATTGGGGGGATAGAAAGGATTTCCTTTACTATATTACAGAGTTTGGATCACTGAAGAAAAAGGAAGGGGATTATGTTTCTGACTTCTCAAAGAGATCTAATAAAATGTATAGCAAAATTACCACTGAGGTTAAGCCTACATAAACCTCTGTACAGATTACTTATTCTAGTTTTTTTTACCCTAATTTTTGCCTCCTGTTAAGAGAAAGGAGAACTACCTCCTTGGCTCATATGCAAGATGCAACCATTGAAGTATAATCGAATATTATGGTAGTTGATGAGCTTAGGTGCAAGGATTACAGGGACAGAAGAAGGGGAAGGTTTGAAAGTTCAAGCTCTTCCTCTGCTGCCCACCCTCAAGATGATGAGCTTACCAAATTAGTAAAATCTCTTTATACTGATATGGAGAAGGTAAAACTTGAAGCAAGACAGACCTATAGAAATACTCAAAACGCTGATAACAAAGGTACCTTCGGGATACCTAATAATGCTCCTTAGATACTTCCAAGAGAGCCTAGAAATAGAGGAAGGGATGATAAAAGGATCCAAACCCCTTTACAAAACAACCTTGTAGATGAAGACAATAAAGAGGATGAAGAAGATGATCCTGAGATCCATTGCTTGGGTGACACGCCTCCATCCCCTCACTTGACCAAATCTGCATATGGGGAGTCCTTGATGGATAATCAAATAAATGAATTAAGGGAGAGAAGGCAAAAGAGAATCCTAGTAAATATAATTTGAGATTTGAAAAGAAAGGGGAAAAGACTAATGCTTCAGATCAACCCTCAAAAACAGAGAATTCTGCCAAGGCTGTGGCAGTTGGCAACAAGAAAAAAGACACTCAAAACCCCCCAGTTTTGATTGAGGATCCTACCCCAGAAGTCAAGGAGATTCTGAAATCTCCATCTTCCTTCAGTTTTGGAAATGAGATCCAAAAAATCAAGATCCATGTACCATTTTTGAAACTGATAAAAATTGAAGAATTTAGAGAGTGTCTTTCCAAAGTGTTGTTGCCTAAAGCCTTCTGAAAAGCCACTGATTCAATAAATCTACAAGATGAAAAGACAATGGTCATCTTGGGTTCTTTGATACAAGATAGATATGATTGTCCCCCTCCCTTCTATACATCACTGAACATACATGATAAAGTGTTGCATAATTGTTTGTTAGACTTGGGGGCATCTCACAATCTCATGCCCAAAACAGTCATGGATGAACTTGGATTAGAGATCACAAAGGCCTACCATGAATTATATTCCTTTGACTCTAGGAAAGTGAAGTGTCTTGGGGTCATCAAAGATCTAGTTGTAACCTTATTTCAATTTCTGATGAAAAGTGTGGTCATGAACATTGTAGTGGCTGATGTTCCCCCCAAGTTTGGCATGCTATTGTCAAGATCTTGGATAAAAATATTTGGAGGAACTTTACAAATGGACCTCACATATGCCACCGTTCCTGTATTTGGGGGTGAGCATAGAAGACTTTACAGGGAAGCTCAGTTGGCCTACATCATTAGTGATGAATCATACCCCACCAACCATCCTATTTTTTCTATTGACACTGATTTGGGATCCAGCCTATTGCAACTCACTGATGCTCCTGAAAACTCTCTTAAAATTAGAAAACAGTCCATCACTTCTTGTGAAAGCCCTCCTCCAACTACCCCTATTTGGAAGATGTTCTTTGATGGAGCCTCTTCTAAGGAAGGTGTTGGTGCCAGAGTGGTCTTTGTTTCACCTTTTCAAGAGACTATACCTTTGTCCTACAAGCTAGAATTTTAAACTACAAATAATGTGGCAGAGTATGAAGCTCTTGTTTTGGGTTTAAGGGCTGCAAAAGACATGGGGATTGAAGAGCTATCCGTATTTGGGGATGCAGAACTAATTGTGCATAAGATAAAAAATATTTATCAATCCAAACACCCTAGGCTTAAGACTTACAGAAATGAAGTATGGGACCTAGTTGACAGTTTCTTCCTAGCTTTCAACATTTCATTTATTCCAAGAGAGGAGAATACCATAGCTGATTCTTTGGTTGTTTCAGCAAGCCATTTCAGAGTCCCATTGCCACCTAAACTCAAGTATGATGTAGGGGTGAAATATAGACCCTCTGTACATGGCAATATCAAGCATTGGAAGGTGTTGGAGGATGATAATGAGATCAAAAAGTTTCTTGAGTCCGTTGATGAGTTCTCTGCATTACATATTGATCAAGATCATGATTTTGAAAGTATTCCTCACGCTGATGTATTTTAAAATAAAATTGATAATCACCATATTGTTCAGCTATCTAGAAACCACATTCTGAAGGGACTAGTTCCTTTAGAAAGATTAAAGGCTTAGTTGATGATGCTAATATAACTGAGTAAAATATTGGTACAGAGAAAGATCCCAAATTTGTCAAGTTGTCAAGTAGCTTGTCAAGAGAGCAAAGGGATGAAAATGCTGAGCTATTGAAAGAGTTTACTGATGTGTTTGCCTGGACATATGAATATCTCAAGAAATATGACACAAATATCATTGAGCACAAGATCCCATTGAAGGAAGAGTCCAAGCCATTTAGGCAGAAGTTGAGACAAATAAATCCTATGCTGCTGCCCATTATGGAGAAAGAAGTAAAAAAGCTTTTGGATGCCCAGATTATCATTCCTTTGAGGTATTCTGAATGGGTGGCCAACTTGGTCCCAGTGAGAAAGAAAAATGGAGAAATCAGACTTTGTGTGGATTTCCAAAATCTGAACATAAGCTCTAAGAAAGACAATTACCCCTTGCCCAATATGGAACACATATTATAGAGGTTGACGTGGGCATCCAAAATGTCTATGATTGATGGATTTTATGGTTACAATCAAGTCTCTGTCTTGCCTGAAAACAGAGAGAAGACAACCTTTACCACTCCTTGGGGTACATTCATGTGTGCTAAGATTCCCTTTGGATTGATAAATGTAGGAGCAACCTTTCAACGAGCCATGGACATAGATTTTATTGGAGAGAAGGACAAGTTTGTAGTAATTTATTTGGATGACATAATTGTGCTCTCACAATCTGATAAAGAACATTATGATCATCTAAAAAGATTCTTCTTGAAATGTAGAACATTTGGCCTCTCTCTAAATCCAAAAAAATCATTATTTGCCATGAAATAAGGGAAATTATTGGGGCACATTGTGTTAGCTGAGGGAGTAAGGATTTATTCAAGCAAGGTAGAAGCTATCCAAACTTTGTCACTCCTTAGATCCAAGAAAGAGGTTCAGTCTTTCTTGGGGAAAAATAATTTTCTGAGAAGGTTTGTTTCAAATTTTGGTGAGTTGGTAAAATTTATCACAGCCATGCTGAGGAAGGGAAATGAGATCAAGTGGACTTCTGAATCTCGTAATTCTTTCAATCAGATAAAGAAGGCCTTGACTGAAGCACCTGTGCTTATCAGTCCTGACTAATCCAAGGAGTTTTTGATTTTCTCTTTTACTTCATCTGACACATTCGCAACTGTTTTATTGCAGAAGAATGCTGAAGGGTTAGAGCAACCCATTTCCTTTTTCAGTAGGGCACTGAGAGATGCTGAAATAAAGTATGACATCATGGAAAAACAAGCTTATGCTTTGGTTAAAGCTCTCAAAGATTTTAGAGTTTATGTGTTGCATTCAAAAGTCATTGCATATGTCCCTTCATCTTCTGTGAAGGAGATCCTCATTCAACCCGACATAGATGGAAGAAGGATCAAGTGAATTGCCAAGATCCTTGAATTTGATCTTGAAATAAAGCCCATCAAATTGGTTAAAGGCCAAGGTTTAGCTAGGTTGCTGGCTGAATCTAATTACAAAGCCTTGGGGGTCAATTTCATTAATAGTTATTCAGAGAATCAACAAGTTGAGTTGTCTGATGAAGATCCCCAAGTCACACCCCCATTGGTAGGATGCACATGGTACAAGGACATTATATTTTTCCTACAGAATTTGCAGCCTCCTGATGGCATGAAAAAGAGCAAGGTAAGAGCTTTAAAACTCAAATCAATCAAATATTGTCTGATTGATCAAGTCTTATATTGGAAATACCCTTTAGGAGTGTTATTGAGGTGTATAGACCCACAGGAAGCCCACAAGATCATGTATGATTTTCATGACAATTTATGTGGGGGGCATCACTTCTAGAGAACCACAGCCTACAAGATTATCAGGGCTAGATATTTTTGGCCTAGCCTCTTCATTGATGTTTGTTGTAAAATTAGGTCTTGCGTTAAGTGTCAGAAGTTCTCTGGAAAGCTGCAGCTCAAGTCTTTTTCATTTAAGCCTGTGGTAGCTTTAGGACCTTTTCAACAATGGGGCCTAGATTTTATTGGGGAAATCCACCCTGCTTCAAGTGGCCAACATAGATGGATCTTGACTGCCACAAACTACATTACTAAGTGGATAGAAGCTATCCCCACAAGAAATGTTTCCCACAAAGTAATCATTGGTTTTCTTGAGGATATTGTGGCAAGATTTGGTTGTCCAAACATAATTGTCAATGATAATGCTTCAACTTTTAAGGCTGAACCACTGATTAAGTTTTGTGAACAGTTTGGAATCACATTGATTCACTCTACTCCTTACTACCCCCAAGGGAATGGACTGGAAGAGTCCTCTAACAAGAGCCTTATTAAGATCATCAAAACACTGTTAGAGGGAAATAAGAAAGCATGGGATTCAAAGATTAAATTTTCTCTATGGGATGACCGAGTGACAAAAAAGAGATCTCTTGGTGTCTCTCCTTTCTAGCTTGTGTATGGAGTTGAGGCCATCTTTCCTTTTCAGCTCGCCTTGCCTGTGGAAAAATTCTTCCAAAACTACCAGGGAGAACCAAATGATATGATTAGAAGAATACAACAGCTAGTAGAAGTGCAACAGACTAGGGAGAAACTACTGGGCAGAGCACATGGCCATCAATAGAAGATCAAGAAGGCCTTTGAAAAGAAGGTAAACTAAAAGGATTTCCAACTGGGATATTTAGTACTCAAGTGGGATGCACCTAAACAAGATAAAAGAAAGCACGGTAAATTTGAGGCCTTATGGATTGGGCCCTTCAAAATTTATGAGGTTTTTTCAAATAACACTTACAAGTTGCAGGATTTGGAGGATACTAAAGTTTTTGGTAGCCTTGTAAATGGGCATTTTCTGAAGAAGTTTTTTACTTAAGCCATGAGTGGCTTCCCATGTCACTGTAAATATCAATTTTCTTTTGTTTTTGTTTTTTATAAGTGACTCCACAACACAATACTAAGACATTGAAACTGCAAAAGGAGTTCTTAGAGCCTCATAGGGAGGCCTTTATCCCCATGGAGCCTATATGTTAACACAAGGATTTGCAGACTGTTTCTTAAAAATCAGACAAAAATTGAGGTTTACCCTCAATTGCATTATGGTGTAAATCATGTGGCATTCTGCCCATGATTTCCACAGGGAAAACAAAAAGATTGGAGGCCTAAGTAGTTCAAACACCCTCTCTCTCCACCTATCACATCTCCCTTCCCAATACCTCCTCTCACCTCTCAACACCTGTCCCACTCACATTCCAATCTCCCTTACATGTCACCTCCTCCCAACCTATCACACCTCCCTCGTTCCTCTGCCACCTCTGCCTTTCCCTTGCTACCACAACCTTGTCCCAACCTCTGCTCCCCCCAATCACTTCCTTCCACATGGTTGTCACTCACTCATTGGGCCATGCGAGTTTTTTCCAAGCATCTCTTTCCACATAACCCCTGCGCATACATTATCGGATTGCCACCTGCAAAGCTCGCATTGGTCACATACAAAGACCATTCATGGCCTCGAGGCGTCATGATGGACTCGCAGAAGTCATTGGCACCATCTGAGAACAATTATGGGTGTCAGGCCCATTCCTAATCCCAATAAAGAAAGTTATTGAAGATTGTGGGAAAAAGTTGAGACCTTGCCTCATCCCATAAATGGAAAACGTTGCAGAGAGCATCCATGAAGGCACACTTACGATCTGAAGCTTCCTTATGGGCAATTTTTTCTGTAAAGAACATACCTATGCCCGACTCGCATCTGACATCATGAGGTCTGGACAACCTGACAGAGTGGGCACTGACTAAAGGCTTTGAAGGCAGTGATATGATCATATTCCTGGTGGTTGCAACATTTTAGTATATATAGGTAGTTTTGATATTTTGTTAAGGTCGAATGGTTGAGCTAGGCTCCCTGCTATTGTAATATTTTGATTGAGAACAACTGGTTCTCTGGTTATGCATTTGTTTTTGAGACATTTTGATTAATCTGAGTCAACTTTCTTACTCCATCTTATTTGCCTCTGATACTGAGAGAGTTCATGTTTGATTGATTCACATGTATTGTTGTAATTGTATTATGATAAATGTTTGATTATAGTACTGTTATGATTTCTTTCAGCTTCCTTGAAATTTGAATTCAAGAGGACCTTGTGTTTAAGTTTTTCCTCCTTAGGCTGCTGGAAAATCTGATGTTCATAGCAGACCTATGCACCTTTCTCACTACATCTTCCTCCTACTCACCCTTACTCCAACTTACTGATTGAAGTTGATTCAAGACCTCAATGGCTGGTGCATGCTAGTCCACATTTCTGAGTTAGAATGCTATTATTATTGAGTTTTCTCCATTTGACCACTCAAAACTCAATTACCTGTGACATATAAACTGATGGGTACTGGGATTACCTTCAATGCAATCTAAAGGTGACTTCTAGTGCTAACATGTGGAATGTCACATAACTCCTCACGGTTTGAGAGTTATGGCCATGTGAAGTTGGAGAACCCTCATGAGTCATCTAGAAGCCCCAAAAGGTCAAAGTAGTCAAAGTGGTTTAAGAGATTTTAGA
>JZKD02S1763821.1:8244-28598 GCA_000966675.3 Picea glauca
TTCATTTGGACCCTTAAAATGGCCCCGGAAGTTAAAACCTGCTAAAAATAGTAAATTGCCAAAATGGCCAGAAAACTGTTTTGAGCCATTTGGAAAAGGTGGGTGGCCACCGATACCACCTGGATCAGTTAAAGATAATAATTTATTGCCTTAGTTTCTAAACCCATTGTGCTTATTGTTTTATATGAGTATAATTTGGTTCAAGCAACTATCTTTTGTCCTATTTGATTAATCCTTGTCTGATTACATTCTTAGAAGGCCTCGTAATATTTGATATTACTAGACAGTCTTAAAGACAAAGTCCAACCCTTAGATATTCATCTTGATCCAAACCCACATCAATTATTGAAAAAATAGTTTCCAAAAAGATTAAGTTACCAGGCACCTCTGACTTACAGCCTAGGAGAGTTCCCTGGAGTGATAACAAATTGGCGTCGTTGTCGGGGAGAGGAGATTGAAGCTTAGCTTCCTTGGGACACAATATAGATCCAAATTTGATTATAGACAAAGCCTGGACATTTACTAGGTTGTAATTTTCTATCTGGCGACTCCACGATTAAAGACTTCACTGGGAAGGATCTGGTTGTCAAAAGATGAAGGAGTTGAATTTCAAATCCAGGTATCAGTTTATGATTCTTCTTCATGAATTGTTGTTGTTCTTTATCAACTCTTTCATTCTTTTCCCTTCACATGTAAAGAGGACTATCTTCTTTTTTGTTTATTCTGATGATCATCAACCCACCTTCGTATACCCATCTTTGGAGGAGGTAGATTTGCATCCTCCTTGTGTCGTTGATGTAAATTATATATCTTTACCTCAGCCTATTCCTAACGACGAGTTATGCATTCAGATTCTCTCTGAATCTGAGCATTCATGTAACCTTGAGGAGGTTGAACTTGTTTCAAAACCTGTCCAGATCTCAGCCCCTCTTGCCATAATTTCTGAACCTTGTCAACAACTTACCATCTCTCATGATCAACCCACAGGCTTTCAAATTAAGATCCGTATGAAGATGTTCAAACCTTTACAACTACCCCATCTTATTCATCCTTATCCTGATGACTGTTATGAATATCTCCCTTAGTTTTTCGGAGAGAATCAAGCTTCAACTGAGAGACACATGGACTCCTTTTTGGATTTTGTTGATCATTTTCAAATCACTCATGAAGATGTGATCATGAGATTTTTTTCAAAGTCTCTGATCAAAGATGTTGCTACATGGTTTAAGGGTCTGAAAGATGATTCTATTTGCTCCTGGATTGAGTTCTCTAATGTTTTTTTCTGAAATATTGGGGTGAATACAAATCTTTAGATTCTCACCTTGTTGATTTCTATGCTTTGAAACGAGAGCATGATGAAGACTTGCTTGTTTTCAATAGAAGGTTTTACCATGTTTACCATGACATGCCTTTGGAGATCCAGCCTACAGAGACATTTTCCATCATACATTATATTATGGGTCTTCATTCAAAACTTTCCCTTCTTCTGTTAGAACGGAAGTCTCCATCCTTAACCCAGTTGTTTGAAGATGCTCAAGAGGTAGAGGAGAACATTCATGTTTCCAGAAGGATCCGAGGTCAAGAATTCTTTGAAAATCTACAAGCATATGAGAAAGTAGAATGTCAGTATACTTCAGATTCTGAGCAGGAGAGTAATGGGCTTGAAACAGTTTTGGAACAACAACGAGCATATGGGTTCATTTTAGATTCAGGTCAGAGCTTTTCAATATTTGCTGAGTCCTCCAGAGATGGGTATGCTTGTGAAGTTTACGATCAATTTGTAAATCAAGAAGAGCCTATGAAGATTGAGGATTGCATAAGAGATTACATGTTCTTAGCTGATCTTTCTTCATGTGATGAAAATCCTATTTTGTTATCCTCTTGTGAGCATTATTCTGATGAGGAAATTGTAGTTTTTGATGATTACGAGTTAGTCTCAAGAGAACCATAAGATGATTTGTCTTCTTTTAGAGAAATAATCATGGCCGAGCAAGTGTCTTCCATAGAGGAGAATCATATTTTTTATCTTCTTTTCAAGGATCCAGTGGCAACCTTCATGGATTCATACTTTTCAGAGAACCGGAAGATTTCATATTTCCTTAGCTTGCCATTGTTTATGGGTAAGTATGGTTTCATGAATGAGTTCTTATCACTATTGTTGCATGTCAAACTTCATTTGTTGATCAGTGATAACGATGAAATTATTTCAGTATTAAAATTGCTTGGATGGTTGTTATGGAAATCAACGTTCACTTAACTAATTGCAGAACTGGTTAGAGTAGAGTAGGGTAGGAAATAAACTCACTGCCCGAGCATTTCTTTTCTCCATTTTGCAGCAGATGTAGAAGTTACTGTGTGAGAATAAAGACAACCTTGAAGATATATAAAGATCATCTATACAAGTCATGAAAGATTTTTAGAAAAAAGGTGAATGGTTGACTCCATGGCCAATGGAATGTTGACTCCATGCCCAATGAAATGCTGACTCCATGCCCAATGGAATGCTGAAGACGAAGTTACGGATTTTATTTTTCCAGGAAAGGCATCAGATCTGCGGTCCTTGAAACCTCACAGGGAGGCTTTCATCCCCAATAAGAGCCAGATGTTATCTCCTCAAATAAATTGGTCAAATTTATTTGAGGAGGAGATAGAGAGTCATTAGAAAAAACTCTACTAATTTTTTTAGGGCTGATTTTAATAAGTTCCAGCTTGTAATTAAAGTTTGAAAAGCATTTGATTTGTTCTTTCCTTGAAAAAAATCAAAACTCAGGTTTCGATAGCTAATGACTTTTTCAAAAGGGTTTCTAAGCTACCGAAATCCTAGCTTTCGACAGCTAAAACGCGAAACTCGGGGCTATTTTAGCTACCGAAAGCACATAAATTCTGTGTTTTTACTAGGTTGAGTCATCATTTTAAAATAATGATTCTGAGCGTCTAGAGAATCATTTTGAGAAACTGGAGGAGGTTTTTGTTCCTAACACGTCAGAGAACAATAACCTCTCTCATTTTTCCTACAGGTGTCACATATAGGGAGAATCGAATCCATATCTGATCCCTAATTTTCGGATCTGAGATTTCCCTATTTGACACATGTTTTTTAAATGCGGATCCCGGGCAAATGAAAACGAATCTCGAATAAATGAGAGAGGTTTTTTCTAAGAACAAGCCTATATAAAAAAAACCTCTCTTAGTTTTAAAAAATATGTTTTTATTAGAGATATATGGGTGAATATTTAAGAAACATATTTCCAGAAAATTTCTGCACAGAACAGGGCATAAAGCTATTATTTTTGCCCAGATCGGGATTGTTTGAGTTGGAATGGTTTGAAACCTCTTCGAATGGAAATTTGTTGAATTATAAAGTCAGATCCAATAGCTATTTTTGATGGATAAGGGAAAGAAGAGGTGTTTCAATCAGTTTTGATACCTTTTTCAAACAAAAAATCAGGGTTTTTTTTCACACGTCAACAAATTCGAATTTTATCTCTTGGAAGAGTCTTCAATCAGCCTTGGAAGGCTATTCTGCATTGCACAAGGACTCTACAAGATATGACGACCATGAAATGTTGGATTGACCTCATTTTGAGGATCATTCCTTATCTTTTGCAAGTTAGTTTTGACTTTCTATTTTAGGCATATCTGATCCATTAATTCAGGATCTAGATACTCTGTTGTAAAGGCTATAAAGCTGAAAACTGAAGATGAACACAGGGTTCGATTTTGGTTTCTATATGCTTCTACTATTAATGAGACTTATTATTAATATATGAAAGATTGCAAGCTTCCTTCATCTATGTTTTCAGACCTTTCTTCTCTTGTATGATATCTTATGAGTGAATGATTTCTTTATTGATGCTTATTCGATTTACATGTGACTTTCATCTCACTACTTGATTGATTAAGTTAAAGATCATAAGTTATTTCCTTAGTTTCTAAACCCATTGTGCTTATTGTTTTATATGAGTATAATCTAGTTCAAGAAACTATCTTCTGTCCTATTTGATTAATCCTTGTCTGATTACATTCTTAGAAGGCCTCGTAATATTTGATATTACTAGACAGTCTTAAAGACACCGTCCAGCCCTTAGATATTCATCTTGATCCAGACCCACATCAATTATTGAAAAACTAGTTTCCAAAAAGATTAAGTTACCATGCATCTCTGACTTACAACCTAGGAGAGTTCCCTGGAGTGATAACACTCTCCAAGTCAACATAGAACCTCATTGTCATCTATTGGATCTATGGATCCGGAGGAGTCGAACCTGATTACGTTTAATATGGATTAATTTAAGGAGAGGCTCTCCCACCACATATCGTTCCAAATTCAAATTTTGGTTGGTGGAAAGAATATCCATCGAATTGTTTTGGATGAGGGATCCTCCACCTGTGTCGTGTCTTTGCCTTGTTGGAGATCCCTTAGTTCTCCTAAACTTACCCCGTCTCCTACCACCTTGAAAGCATTTGATGGACGTGGTTTCCAACCTCAAGGACTCTTGCAATCTTTTCATGTGACATTGAAGGGTGAAATTGTTTCGATTGATATAAAAGTGGTTGACATGCCTCTGGATTATAATTTGTTACTTGGTCGTAGTTGGTTCTATGTGATGACGACCATCACATCTTCAGTGTTTTGTATCTTACAATTTCCCCATCGAGGAAAGATTATCATTGTTGACCAACTTGACTATATAACTCCAAATCTCCACAATGCTACAACGAATAATGTCCCTTTTCTAGGACAATCTAGTCTTGAGAGTGTAGGAGTAGGTATCCTTAAGGATTCCTTGCTCATGGGGTTTTTTCCTTTTCCTACTCCTCCCACCTCACAGGCTGCCACATTAAATATGATTTCAACTCAGGTGCGACAATGCTTAGAATTATCTGATTCTTTGGTAGTACCTAGTCTTGATGATCATAGTTCTATTCCTGTGTCAAGCACATTAAAAAATGAAACAATCCCCCCTCCATTTGAATCAAGTGTCACTGTGGATCGAGTACTTGAACCTTCTTTTCCTCCACCTAGTAAAAATGTTCCTATTAGTAACCAGATATCTAAATGAGGAAAGAAGAAGAGTCGCAGGAGGGAGGAAACGATGCTTGGGGGCAAGTCTCCAGCCTCTAGACATCATGCTGGAGCGAAGCCACTAACTTCTTTCACGCAAGCTGGGGGAAAAATACCTCTAGAGAGAGACACTGCCAGGAGTGATCCTCACTTGTGGGTCGGTCCCATTGCAATGTAGTAATATTTTATAGAACAAGCTTAGTCTTTGTTCTTTCTCATGCTCATTAAAACATGAGAATATGTTATTGAGTATACTTTTATCTCTCTTTTGGACTCATAAAAGCTTTACGAAAAATGAACTCTTTGGAGTCTCCTTTAAGCTCTTTTCAGACTCCATAAGCATGAAAAGATTGTCGAGTGAGCTTGCTTCCTTTCACACTCGTTAAAAGGTTTGAAAGGGTGTATTTCAAGTGATAGTTTATCTCTTTTTTAGCCTCACGAGACTAATTACGGAAAATGACTAGTTTAATCAAGCATGATTAGAAGAGTTCTCCCCTGTATTGTTTTACACTTTTTTCGGGCTTGGGAAACTAACTTTACGAAAAATTCATCCATGGAGTCGTCTTTAAGTTCTTTTCAGACTCTCTAAACGTGAAAAACCACTGATTTTACCTTCTTTGGGCTCGTAAAACCACTACTACATATTGAAAAATTTGCGATGACTACTTGTGACAAAAGTACTCTTTCGTCACAAAATTGAAGATAAAGAGTTGAATTTTTCATTTTTTTTTAATAAATCCAACCCGTGTTCGTCACTCTTGCGATGAAACTAGATCTACGTCTCAAGAGTAATGAACATGAAGATAGTGGACTCTTGTCGCTCTTGTGACGACCTTTGGTTATTGTCACAAGTGCAATGATAACCATTAACTGTTACACTATTTGACAAAGTCAACATTGACTATTACATTGTTTGAAAAAATCAACATTGACTTGGTCAACGTTCACCACTCTTGTGACAAAAAAAACATCTATAAATATTTTTCAAATTAGAGATGTTGCGACAATCTTGCTATAACAACGACGGTTCAGAAAGGGTATTTTTGTGCGGAAGAATGTCACAGAATATTAGAGGTGGGAAAAAAAGTAAAGAGGGTGAAAAGGGTGATGGTAGATGTTATTGTCATTGAAAAATATTTTGCACTACACATCCCGTAAGAATTTTAATAGCAACATTAAAAAAAAATTGTAGGAAATATGGGCACATTGATGGGGGATTGAATGAATATCATCCCATGGTAATTAGCTATATATTCATTATCTATTTTTATATTGTCGATTTTATATAGAATTATATATGTGTATATATATTGTTTGAATATTTGTTATACACACTAATTTTGCATGATTGTTTGTAATTATAAAGTTAGAGTTTTCCTCTAACTTTCTGCAAAATATTGCACCAAGTAGTAGTATAAATGATGTTGTACAAGTTGAGGAACATGATCAAGAAAATGAGGATCTCATGGAAGAAGATGATGGGACAAATCAAGTTAATGATCCCATGGAAGAAGATGATGGGAAAAATCAAATGATCCAAGATTTGTTTGCTCAACTGGATGAGGTTGGGGACAGTGATGGTATTTATGATGAACCTCTATTAGAAAAGACAATAAACGACTTTATGAAGACTCAAGAGAAAATCTTCTCTGCTACATTGTTGCTACTGAACTTAAAGGTTATGAATAATTTGTCGAACACTTGTATGACATAGATCCTAAGGTATGTAATATGTTTCATCTCATATACATAAATGTTGATTTTTTCTATTTTTTTCTAGTGTTAATTAATGTGTAAAATAAGAATGCAATTTTTACGATTAATATTCTTTACATTAGCTAATTATTTGTTATGTTGTAGATTGTTAGGTGAATTTTTGTTACCATCGTCAAATATTTTACCTTGCACATATCGATATTTGCATGCCATTATGAAAGACATTGGAATGGATTATCAAACTATAGATGCATGTCCTAATGATAATATTATATATTATGGACAACATGCTTCAAAAACATAATGCCCACAATGTCTTATCAGTAGATATCGAACCGATAAAGTAACAAAAAGGGTGCCTCAAAAGGTTCTTTGTCATATTCCCATAATTCCACGTTTGCAACGATTGTTCAAGTGTGAAAGCATAACACAATTTATGGATTACCATGCATGTAACAGAAGTGGAGATGGTTTTCTTTGAATGCCTGCCGATAGTTATGCATTTAGGAAAATAGAGGAAAAATGGGCATATTTCAAAGATGAATCTCATAATGTTAGGCTTTCATTGGTAGTTGACGGTGTTAATCCATTCAGAGAGCTTATATCTATTTACTCAGTGTGGCCTATTTTTGTTATCAACAATAACATTCCTCCTTGGATGTCAATAAAGAGGGAGCACATAATGTTGACAATGATTGTTTCAGGTATTTGTTTACATTAATTTTTTTGAATGTAACATTTTCATTTGTTTCATTTTTTCCATAATATCTTTTGTTTATTTATTTACTTATATATACATATCATGCTTATAGTAATTATGTGTAATTTCAAACAATTAGGTAAGTACCAAGTTAAAGATATCAATGTATATATCAAGCCTCTTTGTTATAGCAAGATTTGCCTCACCATTGTTATCTTGCAAAGAGGGCCTTTTCCATTTCCCTATGCATACTTGTTATAACTTTTTGATGAATCCAGAGCTAAAAATACATATTTTTCCACATATACGCACCCTATCTGCTATACAACATGCGTATACGCATGCTTCTCCACTGCAACCCATGTACATCAGGATTTGTGCTAGAAAATACAAAAATGAATTTGGGTTTCCATGTCATGAAAGGAGATCTCTAATCCTTGGCCTTCCACATACTGAAAATGTTCTGACTCGACCCTTCAGTTTCATTTTGAAGGTTATAAGAACACAATTCCAAGCTATGGAAAATAAGAGAAAGCATTCAAATTTGAGAGCAAAGTTACTTTAGATAAATTACTTCATATTGAGTCTGCATTCCTTTGTCCCTCAATTCTGAACATAGTGTTCAACCCCCAAGCTCTTTCCCTATTGTTGAGAGAACCTCATTGTCTCTTTCCTATGAGCTTGCCTTTGGTGGAGGATTGAAGTGGTGGAGGCCCAGTTGGAAGGAACTTGGTTTCTTGGTTTCGAACCGTGCCGACACGAAAGTCTGTAATGTTTTCACTTCTACTGATCGTTTATTAATAAAAATACTCCTTTCCCGTCCAATCAGTATCGTGCAAATATATGATTATTATCCATGGGCATATTTGTAATGTTTATCAATGGATTACGCTATCTAATGTGCTAACCCTGTTATATTATCACTATATACTTGCTCTGCTTGTTTGTTGAGGACTTGTTGCAGGTACAAAGCTTTGAGTCAAAGTGCTCAACTGTGGAACATCATCAAATGTTGGAACGAGGTAGGCTTCTTTCTTATCTCGCTTGCACATTTGTTTATATAGTATATGTTGGAATTGAGTAGATTTCTGTAGTCATACCTATCTGTTGTGGTTTACCCTGACCATAGAGAGTTTTTCCCTCATAACAGAATTGGAAACTCCACTGGGGAGAGATCTTCTTTCCAAGGGTTGAAGTACTTTTTCTCCTTGCATTTCTCTTTTTCCTTTGTGGTTCTTGTCATATCACTGCTTGACAGATTCTGTTCACTCTGGGTCTGAGTTTTTAGCCTTTTGCACTTGCCTGGCCTTGTTTTCAAGCATGTACAGGCCTTTCGCCTTGACAGTCACATATACATGCATGATGTCTCTCTACAAGCTGCGTATATACGCATTGTTTGCATGAACAATCACATATACCACTTTTCCTTGCATGTTCTCTTGGTTTTGTGATTGTTGGGTGGGATTTGATGATTGTTGAGCCTTCTTAGGTCTCTGTAGTGCATGTTGAGCTTCTCTGGGTTGAGAGGAAACCTGTTTGGAGTTGAATTTTTGGGCATAGTATTTCTCATCATTTTCCATTTTTTATTTGTCCTTGAACTCTGGGTTGTTTCTTGGCTGCTTGGTATTCTGCTTGAGTTATTTCATTGATACACAATATAATTTATATATCAGGTTGCTTATCATTTCATGCATTTTCTTTTTACTATATTGAAAATACAAAAAAAAATAGGCATTTTGCATTTCTTGGCATTTTTGTCTTTTGAATCTTTATCATTAGCTTAGTGCATTTAGTGAAAGATTGCATTTTGCTTCTGAATTGCAAAGTTGGAATTGAAATTGCACTGTTTTATACGCATATCATTCATTGAAAAGTCAAGATTAGACTTTGCATTATAATCATATTCATTTTCTTGCAGAGTCGTAATATCATGAGTTTCACTTCCATACTTTTTTGAGTAATCACGACCAATAAAATTTACGCTTTAAACTAAAATTGATTAGTCATGATTTTATTTTTAGGGTGCACAAACTAGTATAGGATTTAGTGCCTTGGGATAGGATTTTGTGAGTAAACTTCTCCAAGGAAATTAAATCAACATATGTGTCTGAGACAGGGAGATGATAAGTCCATTGTATAATTGGTAAGATCAGGAGGCTCCGATCACATGAGAGTTAATCACGAGGTCACGCAAAGTTAGTTGAAGGGATAACCCTCGGATATGCGCCTAGCGTTAGAGATATATCTATAGATTTATTCATATTTGGGGATCTTGCTAGTACCCATATCTCCGTGAGAGGTGGTGCTTTCAAGGTTTTAGGATTTGCTACCCTGCCCATACGGTAATCCAGACTTACGACTGCTCGCCTGTGCATCGTTATATAGTGGTTTATTAGTTGCTTGACTTAGGTATCTCATAGGTTACTTGTAGGGGTTATTCTTCTTGTATCCTGGGTCAGATAGGGGTCGGACAACACACAACCTTTATGGAGGATTACCTCTCCGGGGGGATCTGACTGACTGGTTTTTAAGCCCACGAGGGCCCTTATAACTGATTTTTTTACCTCCAAACTTTAGTGGGGAGTATGAGGTCCCTCTTGGACGAGACATACCTTCTTTAGTGAGGGAGGCCACTCAACCACTTTAGCCCATTTGCATGGATATTGGTTGTTTGAATTTTTGGTATGCTCTTTGACTACTAGTTGGTCTTAGGATATTCTTATTTTGTAGAGTCATAAGTTGTCATGGAGTCAGACCAGAATCCCCGTCGGTCCCATTGGTTGTTACAGTTACCACAAGATTTCTAGTTCTTGCCTTCTAAAAGGCGTAGAGTTATTAGGCGTGGTACACACACATCCACTTTTCATACTTGTGGTTCCACAAGAATGAGTACTAAATCTAGACTCCAGAACACTGGGAGTTCTTTGACTCCCATACCCACTATAGTTAATGGCACATGTTCGACTCTTGCAACCACTATGGTTGCAATGACGGAGACATATACCATTACTATGGCTCAGCCTGTAGTTAATGCTTCCTCTCTTTCCTCGAACCCTTTTGGGGGTCTTGGTCATTTGTCGGGTTACAATGTTCAGTCCATCCCTATGGCTTCTAGTCCATTTTCTTATAGTATGCCTAACTTCACTTCACAGTTTTCAACTGCCATACCAGTTGCTGGCCATAACTCTAGCATTGGACTTGGGGGCACTACACCTCCTTACACTCCATTTCCGTTTGGTGGTTCTCATATCCCTCAGATGAACCCTAATATAGGAAGTGTCTCTGATCTTAACTACGGTTCTAATCCTTTTACGGCTGGATGGAACAACCAACCTAGAAGACAAGTTTCGTCCTACATCTCTACCTCCTTGATGTCGATTCTGACCAATACTTTTGGCATGACAAATCCAATTAAATCCTCCTGGTTCCTACCCAGAGGAGGTCAGTCTTACACTTTGGGCAATCCCCAACACAGATCCAATCCGGTTGGGGGCACTTTTTATAACCCCCAGCCCGGATCTAATCCAACTGGGGGAAATTTTATAACCCTCATCAGAACATTCCTACTGGAATGATGCCCAACCCACCTTATACGAATCAACCAGGAGGAGGGACTTATAATTCCGGATAGGGCTTTGATTCTTACCAAAATCTTGGGTGGAATGCAGTTCCCAACACACAATATTTCGCAGGAGGATGGGGCCAGATGTCGCAACCATGTCTCCCTTTTTTGGCCACGCTTAATCTTCTAGATTTGGCTAAGTTAATGAATGACTCGGTGAGTCATGATCCCACATGGCACCCCGTCCCCACCAAGCTTCCTTCGGACATCCCAAAGTTTGAAGGTAAGAATGGAGAGGACCCTGGTGATCACGTCACTACCTTTCACCTTTGGTGCTCATCGAATTCCCTTAGCCATGATTCTATTAGATTACGATTGTTTCAACGCACTCTCATTGGAGTTGCTGCTCAATGGTATATTGAGCTACCTAGGGGGACATATGGGTCATTTAATCAGTTGGTGATGGCCTTTCTCAACTACTTTCAATTGCCCATTTGTTATGATGTTGGCCTCGAAATTTTATTGACTTTATGCCAGGACACCGCCACTCATATCTCAGATCACATCCAGGAGTGGCGTAGACGAAGGCGGTTGATTAAGACTCCTATACCCCCAGCCTTTCTCCTAGAATGGTTCCTAAAGTCTTTGCACCCTCCTATCTCGAAGGACATTGCTACTTTCGGGGTCTCCAATGAGGAAGAAGCTATCTTTAGAGCCCAGCAGCTAGATTTGATATATGCTCAATCTGGGATGTTATATCACCTTCTTCTAGAAGCACCACGATCAAATTATGACCCTAGGAAAACACCCGGACCTCATGCCGATGGCATTGTAGAATCCGCCAATGTAAAGTCCTTAGACTTGACGACGAGTCACTTGAAGACTTTGTCTCGAAACCAGTTTGCTGGAGGACCAGCTTCGTCTATGTCTTCCAACCCCACTAATTCGGTGGATGTACATTCTGTGCAATCATCGAAAAACCCACTTGGTGACCAACAACTAGGAGGGAATAAAAGGAAAGGTCGAAATAATTGTAAGGGTGGGAAAAATGGTAATAAACCCAAGCACAAAGATAATAATGGGAAGTAGAATGATAATGCTGGAGAGGGCAAGAAAGAGAAACGTAAGGTGAAGTTTCCTTGTAAACTTTATACTGATGACCATCTTACACATTTATGCCCCAAACTCACGGAGGCTGCGAGGCTTTTGAATCTACCATCCGTTGTGCTAACAAATCCATTCCCACATAACCAACACTTAGCCTCGAGCTCTTCGAACGTCGGAAATGCGGCCGGTGGGAGTCAAAACCCATCGTCACAAGATGACGACCATGTATGTATCAACATGGTCGATGCAAAAATTGATGTAACCACTCGATCTCGAGATTATAGCTCTTCGCAAGCTAACTCTAGTATAGAATCTCCCCCTCCTCCTCTAGAGACGAACTTACAGATTGAGAAACCAGAGCCACCGTCTCGTATTTCAAAAGGAGTACTTAAGCGCTCTACCCACAATCCTAATGCTAGAGCCCCCCATAACTACTCTATTGTTGAAGCCCTGGGCCAAACCCCTTATGCGATGTCGGATTTGGAGGTACTCCAGATGTGTCCTTCACAGAGGAATGCCTTACTCTCTACCTTAGGAGCTCTAGAACCTAGTAGCTCAAAAGTTATCAATTTTGATGTCACGGATGTGAAGCCTCGATTACCTTACCATGTGGATTTCCAAATCCATGTGGAGTATTCCAAGTATACCATCAAACGTGCAGTTGTTGATGAAGGCGCTTCCACCTGCATGATGTACCTGGTCTGTTGGAAAGCTCTTGGTTCTCTGACCCTTTCCAAGTCGTCGAATATGTTGATTGCATTTGACGGTCATTCCTTTCACCCTCACGATATTCTCCCTGCCTTTATGGTCTAGTTAGGTGGGAAGACGGTAGAGGTGGAGGTAGAGGTAGTTGATCCACCTCTTGATTATAACTTGTTACTAGGTCACAATTGGACCTATGCTATGGTCGTTGTCGTATCACCCGTATTTCGTACACTTTGTTTTCCTCATCAAGGGAAGATCATGACGCTCAACCAATTGTCCTTTGAGTACTCTAGTCCTAATGCATCTGTCGGACCGTTGATCCCTATGATCGACAATTCTCAGTCGACAACTGAGAATATTGGTGTTGGAATGTATTCTTCCCTTATGGGTACTTTCGACTTCTTAGCACCGATCCACCACGTTTATGCCATGTCTAGTAGGCATGTTTCGACAAAGAGTTCCATTCCTTTCCACACTTCCTGTTTTAGTGATCCATGGACCCTACCTTCCCCAAATTTGTCGTGTGAAGGTCAGTCGCATGCTGGCATGGCCATGCCACTATCGACAACAAAGATTGTGTATCAAGTTGTTCTTGACTCTTTCGTCGATCTCGATCCTGCTACCTCGTCGACGAACGAGGATGATCATGTTCTTAGGCCTATATGGGCCACCTCATTGTCTTGTTCGCATGATTTCCTAGATGAGACTTTGCCTTCAGACGAAGCCATGAATGGTTTCGAGAGACCTTGGCATGATATGCATCATCGATCTTATTTTCTCCCAAATCTTGAAAGAATCGAGCAAGATGATTTTCGATCTACTTTGAGTGAGATAATCGGTCACGCCATAGTTCCACTTGATATGCACGACATTTATGCCAAAGGAAATATGGCGAGTATTTCTCCTACTGTCTCGATCAATATCTCTCGTACCCCTGGCAAGATTGAAAATGTAAATATTGGTGTAGATTGTTCGCTAGAAGAAATTTTGACCTACACCAATCTCTTCAAAGAATTTCGAGATGTATTTTCTTGGTCATATGAAGAGATGCCATGGATCGACCCTAATATTGTCGAACATGAGATTAGAACTTACCCGGATGCTAAACCTGTTCGACAACGTCTTAGAGCTGTGAATCCTAGGAAGACACCTACTATTAAGGTAGAGGTGGAGAAGCTACTTAATGCTGGCTTCATCTACTTGGTTCCTTTGACCGAATGGGTATCCAACCCCGTTCGTGTGAATAAAAAACAAGGAACCATCCATGTATGTATGGATTTTCGCGACCTGAACAAGGCTTTTCCTAAAGATAACTTCCCCACACCTTTAATTGATCAGATTCTCGATGAGTGTGCAGGAAGCGAGATATTTTCTTTTATGGACGGATTTTCAGGGTATAACCAAATCCAAATCAAACCTGAGGACCAACACAAGACGACATTTATATGTCCTTGGGGTACTTTTGCATATCGGAAAATGCCTTTCGGCCTTAAAAACGCCGGAGCAACCTTCCAACGCGCCATGAATTTTTCTTTTCACGATCTTAAGCACATAGTCGAAGCCTACCTTGATGATCTCGCTGCTCACTCTCGCAAGAGAGTGGATCATATTATGCACCTTCGACTTGTTTTTGAAAGATGTCATTACTACATAATCCGATTGAACCCTCATAAATGCATCTTTTACGTTAAGTCTGGTCGTCTTTTGGGATTTTTATCTCCGAGACTGGGATCATGGTAGATCCTCTTAAGGTTGAGGCAATACTTCAATTGCCTCCCCCACACATGATTAGACAACTTCAGGGTTTACAAGGGAAAGCTAACTTTCTGCGTTAGTTTATAGTTAATTATGCCAATATCACTAAGGGTTTCATGCGCCTCTTGAAGAAAGACACCCCCTTTTATCTAGGATGAGTGAGCCCAGGAGTCTTTCGATGCTTTGAAGAAAGCCTTAGTATCGACCCCTCTGCTGAAGTCTCTTGATTATAGTAGAGATTACTTGCTTTATATTGCCGCGTTTGAAGAGACGATTAGTATGGTTCTAGTTCAGGAAGATGATGAGCTCCATGAGCATGTCATCTACTATCTTAGTCGAAATTTAGTCGTCCCTGAGCTTGATTACTCTCACTTTGAAAAACTATATTTGGTTGTCGTTCATACAGTCCAACATCTATGTCACTATATATTTCTTTGCAAGACTACTGTGGTTGTTGATGTCAATTCATTTCAATACGTCCTTACCAGGCATATCATAGGGGGGAAATACAATAAATGGATTGTCATTTTACAAGAGTTTGATCTCGACTTCACTTCGACAAAGTCTAAGAAATCAATGGTCTTCACAGAGTTAATATATGATTTCCCATGATTAGATGAGGATGCTATCCATGTTGATTCGTTTGCGGACGAACACATTTTCCTTGTCTCGTCGTCTAACCTTGGTATGGAGACATTGTTCTCTATCTTCAAACCTTGAAGTTCGCTCAACATCTTTCATGAGATGATCAACGACGTATCAGATACCAAGCTAATAAGTATACCATTGTCAGTGAAATTTTTTATCACCGAGGAATAGATGATATCTTGCAGCGTTTCTTAAATCACGAGGAGGTCGAGTCAGTCCTAAACGACTGACACAAAGGGGCTTGTGGTGGTCACCTATATGGGCTTGCGACAACCTAAAAAATCTTGCGAGCTGGTTATTTCTGGCCTACTATTTTTAAAGATTGTATTGAAGTGGTTAAGAAGTGTCACCCCTGCCAGGTGTTCACTTGGAAAATTCACTCTCACCCAACCCCTCTTCACCCAGTCATTACTGTCGGTCCCTTCACCAAGTGGGGCATAGACTTCATAGATTGTAACCCAACTTCGGCTAGGGGACATCAACATATTATTTTGGCCATCAACTACTTAACTAAGTGGGCCAAAGCCATGCCTACCATGAAATCTGATGGGAAGACTACTTCCTTCTTCGTATTCAATCAAATTATCGCTCGGTTTGGTATCTCGAGTGAGATTGTCACTGATCATGGCAGTCACTTTCAGAATGAAATGATGGTATAAATATCATCTAAGCTGGGGTTTAGAGATGGTCATTCCTCCCCTTATTACCCCCAAGAAAATGGGCAAGTAGAGGCCATCAAAAAGTCTCTTAAGACCATCTTCCAAAAAAATGTCAGTTAGAGTAAGTCTGATTGGCACATCATGCTATATCCCGTGCTTTGGGCATATCGAACCACGGTTAAGACTGCCACCGGTTTTTCCCCTTTCCAATTAGTGCACAGTGTGGAGTCAATTCTTCCTATTGAATGTGAAATCCCTTCTCTTAAGTTGGCAGTCGCGCTCCTACCTGACACGTTAGATCTAGAGCGACGCCTTGTGCACCTAGAGAGTCTTGACGAGTAGCATGCGGATGCCTTTACGACCATCGAGGCTAACAAAAAATGTGTCAAGGTCCAATACGACAAGTCTGTATGTCTTCGGTTGTACGTTGAGGGTGAATTGGTCCTTTTATATGACCAAGCCAAAGAACCGCTGGGGAAGGCAAGTTTGAACCCATGTGGCATGGTCCTTATATCATGCGACGTGTTCTAGAAAAAGGAGCCTATGAGTTAGAAGATTGTGAAGGGAATGTGTTGGCCGAGCCCAACAATGGTCTCTACTTGAAAAGATATTACGCTTGAGCCTAGGCTTGGGTGGAACTCTTTGTATACTAATGTAATTTAGTGTATATACATATCTTTTCCCTTTCTTTTTGTCTTTGGATTTCTTATCAAGTTTTCCCTTTATTGACAGATGTCAACGGAGTCTTCCATCTACCTAGGATTTGCAGATAGAGCCAGTCATCATACACAGAACTTGGCTTCCGTCGCTTGGGTGGTTTACTCACCTAAGGGTCTACTGGTGTCTTCAGGTGGCGTATGCCTAGGGCCATCCATGAATAATGTGGCCGAATATAGCATCATCATAGAACTTTTGTGCAATGCTATCTCACATGGTATTCACTCTTTAGAAATTGCATGGATTCCCAGTTAGTAGTATGTCAGTTGAACGACAATTGTTGTGTGCATGATCCTACTTTACTCCAACAATTCCTACGGGTACGTCTTTTAGAACGACAGTTTGATTTTATCACATATTATCACATTCCTAGGAGTGCTAATAATGTATCTGATGCCTATGCTAATTACGTTTTAGATTGGCATTTGTCACATTAATAAAGCAAAGAAAACCATTAAATATATGTACACATTGTGAAATATAAGTAAAGCCGAAGATCCTTTTTATATTTCAAAAATATGGTGTTTATATTACAAAATTGGGGCTAAAACCCTCAATACACATATACATCCGATATATATATCCCACGACATCTACGCCTGTGGCACCGGATGTGTGTTATGATAGCAAACCACGACCTTTTCGAGACGCCGAAAAAGTCGTACCCAGGCTCGACGTACACCCACCACCTGTCGCTACATGGCTTCAGGTAGATCCTCTACCTAAACCATCGGAATCCTCTGCGTCAAATGAGACAGGTTGCCCTACAGGTTTTGTAGAACTATATTGGTTTCTCCTCCCACCCCCTCATTTCCCTGGTGCCTCCATCGATGTCAAGGTAAACCCTCCAGCCGTCACAGACCCACATCTGCGTCACACAAGTGTCTAGTTAATACTTAAACACCACCCAAAAATATTTTTGTCTCATAATACAAAAATACAAAAAAATGTAATATTTAAAAACATTTTACCTATATCACCATAGGCGGCCCCTGGTGGAAGTGGAATATCTAGATCCCCTCTGAATTCGATCCCCGCATAGGGATAGTCATCCAGGGCAATAATGTGTCTCTGCGACCAGAAGAAAAAATCCTCGTTGTAGGGTGTTGGCACCCTACCTCCCCCCTATCATCTCATGACCTCAGTCCACCGTGCCATGGCTAGATCACGCAGTCCCCTAGGAAGGATCTTCACTATAGGTCCTAGACCTGGAACCCGCTCGAAAAAGAAATTGCAAAGAATGGGGGAAAACCCAAATTTTCGCTTACCCCCTTGTTTTCACTCTATCAATTGACCTTTCATATTGGTCAGCAGTGAGGTACACCAGTCATAGACAATGGGTCTCACACACTCTATTGCGTAAAACATAAGCGACCTCGATGCCTGGTGCATCAAAGTCAAACCTGTGATCCTGGTCAATACTAGCATGATGATATTCAGATCGAGGTTATTTATTACCCGGATAGGGATTTGAATTCCCACCTTGGGAGTCCTCGCTACACAGTGGGCATCAATATACTCCTTGATCTTCATCCCACTCCTCGCTCTGCATGACTTGAGGTTTACAACCTCCCCTTGGCGTGATAGACAAGTCAAGAAGTATATGTCCTCCACTTTGATCCTCAATGGTTGTCCATTGAGGACAAAGATTTTTCTATCAGGGTCCCAGTAACCCACCAACATATCCAACAACCTCACTTGGGCCCTCATTCCTTTGAGAGGCCAAAACTTATACAAGCCACATATTTTTAGAGCGGTCACTTGAGCCACCAGTTCTCGGTTGATCCGTAGGATCTTTTAATGACTTATGGTTGAGTTTTAATTTTGCATGCGTTAATTAACCATTTGAGAAACTTAGTGAAAGAATGAGGAAAGAAGAATTATGACAGCCATATACATATATAAATATCTGAAATGAAATAATAGACAACAAACCATAACATGCAGATTGATAACGAAGTTCGACACAACTTTGCCTATGTCTTCGGGCCTTTTTCTCTGTGGGGGAGGCTTATTTATTTCTGTTCAAAAGCTCAAAATTACATCACTACAATGCCAAATGGATACAAGAATGATCTGGTCATGTTCTTCCAGATCTCTAGAACCATGCAAAGAAAACGACACGCAAAACGGACGTCCGGAGCTCCCAGAAATGGTCCGACAACGTCTCCTCCTCAAAAGCTTCTCTACCTCAAAATGGCCTTTGCTTGGCTTCTCCTCAGCATAATTCTTCTCTGAATGCCCTCCTATGGCCTCAAACAGGCCTGGGTTATATAGCTGAGAAGTTGGTTGCTCATCTCCAACTTCCTCCAAGAATTTAGGCTCCAAAACTACCCAATATCTCCCAAAAATGGAGAAAATTAACTAAACATAGGCTTAATTACAATTAAAAACCAAAATTAGTTATAAAACCCACTTTATAGTTATAATAGGGCATTAGGCCCCCTTCGTCCAGTGCGCGCCCCCTTGGCAGGGTCATATGGGCTCCATATGGCCGAGCGCCAACCCAAAGGGCTGTGCACTGGCCCCCCCTTCGCGCTAGCTCCTGGTTTCATGGAATACACATAGGACCCAATGGCTAACAATTTTAACCTTGCGCGCTATGTGCCCGCACCCTCTTTGAGTGGTTGGTCATTTAGACCACGGGTTGAACCATGGGCTTGGGCTAAGCCCCAGCCCCTTTCCGCCCTCCATACAATACTTTGCAATATATTTCATATTGTAGGTTTTATATCATAAGTAATAATTTGGTGTATTGGCAAAAGACCATTTCTTAAGGTGTTGGGCTTGGTGGTGGTCATGGGTTCAAATCCCATGGACCCCAAAAACAATTTTTGAAACATGCCACTTCAACTGATGACTGGGTGCCACATGGCTACCCATGACTGGGCCACGTGGCATCTCCCCATTTGACGGATTAATGCCACTTGTCAGTTATTGACTGGTCCAGTTTCCTGCCACATGTTTACCTTGTCAGTGAACCTGCCCAATCACCATCAGTGAGAGAGTGCCACATCATCTCCTGCACAGTCAGCATGCTGACATTAGCATTGACTTTTTGACCAGTTGACCTTTGACTTTTTGCATGTTTGGGCTTCCGATCAGAACGCGATAACTTTCGCATACGAAGCCCGTTTGACAAAGTAAATATACCGCCAGAATCAGGAAGATGAGACAGATGCAATGGCATTGGTTTCATCAGATTCTGAGCACTTTCATTTTTGAGCATTTTTCAAGCCCTGTCAGGCTTCTGGATCCGATTTCGGATCACACCTCCCCACAATAAGACCTTTTGGTCCCCAAAAGGTTATTGACCAGTCAACAAGCTCGAGATAGGCCACTCGGCTTGCTCTCTGTCTCTGAACTCTGTCCTATGCACCTGTCTCATCAAGATCAACTGTAACACATTCATGACAACTGACAGTATATTGTTTTCCATTTGAACCCTGTTACATCTTACTGAAGCAACTATCATCCATGTAGAAAACATTTCTAATGATAGCATCAAAAAGACGACTGCAAATGAACTAATATACTTGAAGTATTTGCACGACATGAGCTTATCTTGAAGCAACTTATGATTGATTTTCCATTCAACAACCATATCTTGTTCTTGCTTAAGATCAATTATTTCATTTGAAACAATTATTGGTTTGTTGCATACTTGCACTGCATTCGTTAATTGTTCCATTGTTTGAAGTGTTTTATTTGCTTTAACAC
>JZKD02S1763833.1:28739-39249 GCA_000966675.3 Picea glauca
ATAAGAAGGTTATAACGATCAAACATGACACATACCATGATACCTTGGACCAATTACCTCATGGAGCAAGAGTCTTCTTTGATGCAAATCCAAGCCGATGGTGATGGAAGCTGCTACTGCTAACAGGACAAGTCTGGTGAAGAAGAAGAAGGATGGGCCCTCCAGGGCCATGCTCAAGTCGATCCTGCTCTCGATACTCCATGTCTAGGACCTGTG
Organism: Picea glauca; assembly: GCA_000966675.3. Classification (NCBI taxonomy): domain Eukaryota; kingdom Viridiplantae; phylum Streptophyta; class Pinopsida; order Pinales; family Pinaceae; genus Picea; species Picea glauca. Next base: position 28,956 of record JZKD02S1763833.1, read on the forward strand.
GGCCTCGAGACATGATCTCCTAGTTATCCCTAGATATCGAGGATAACATTACCCACAAGCACTTTCACGGAAATGAGAAGGTTGGCTCGTGATGAGACCCCCTTTCTCTTGGCTATGCCACCAAGAGGCACTACCCTGGCATGGTAACCAGCTGCTAGTAGTGTCATACTGCTAGATGCCCATGGACCTAATAGGCTGGCTCGTGATGAGACCCCCAATCCTCTGACTAGGTCCTGTCTTATTATTTTTTATGGGTCCCTTTGTTTCTTGCTGAGAAGCCTTTTACTGCTTTCTCGAGGATCCTTGGGCGAAGCATCTCGAGGTTTTATTTTTAGGATTTTTTCTTTTGCCAACTGCATTTACCCTCTGGGCGTTTAGCCCCTTCTTCCCACAAGGTAAGGTGCAACCCTTAAATAAGTGGCCAACCCAATGCCCGGACCAATGTAATGGGATGGATGAGTGGGAGTAAGATGGAAAATGGTAAGTATGACGGGAGCGAACGATGACTCTTCATGAATCCTCCCAGTGGAAACTCAAAAACTACGGGCACGAGCTTACTAGGGCATCCTGTCATCCCCCCCAGACATGGTCAAGTGGATAAGTATAAGATCCAAGCACTCGTTAGAAACAAAAAGAACTAAATGCACATATTCAAAGGTTTTAAGGATCGGAGTGACACATACCATGATACCCGGACTCATTACCTCGTGGAGCAAGATCCATCTCTGCTACAGGACCAAGCCGAGGTGATGGCTGCTGCTGCTGCCGACAAAGTGGAGGCACTGAAGGAAGAAAAGATGGGCTCTCCAGGGCCATGCTCAAATCGATCTGGCTCTCGGTACTCCATGTCTGGGACCTATGGGCCTCGAGACATAATCTCCTTAGTTATCCCTAAAGTGGGGGATAACAGGCCAAATTAATTACCTAAGGAAAAAAAACACTCGATTAAAGGACTTCTCTAATGATAAATTCCTAGGAAACTAACCTAAACTATAATCCATGCAAACCCATTACATTATTATCCCACGCAGGGGAGCGGAAATTCCAATTACAAAAATAAGTGTTGAGGCCAAAACTGCCTTGTAGAACCAACAAGTCTTCAACTCTGTTGCACCATCAGGTACATATCTTCATGGCACATGGAGTTGACCCCCCTAATCGAAATAGGTGGTCAACACCTCCCAAGACTTCATTCCACACATTTCATTCCACTTAGACTTGACCTCTAGGGGCTCCACTTCCCTCCCTATCCATCTCCATCTCTTTCCCCCTAAGGTCACCGAGATCGCCTCTCTAGAGTGACCTAGTCACCCTTGAAGTGTTGGACCTACATCGAGGTGACATTGGGTGTAGGATTCCCAAGTTGTAGCACTTTCCTTGTAGTTGGGTCGGGCTTTGCCCAACCTACAACTTGCGCTATAACACCACCAAGACTCTTTCCCAAGCCTTTCTGCATTCTCTATCTTGACCTTTAGGGTGATCTTTCTTCATCTCTTCACTTTCCATTTCTTTTCCCCAGGGTCACCGATATTCCCCCCTTGAGGTGATTCTCTCATCTCTAAAGTGACGGGAATACCTGCCTAAGGTGACTGTGGGTAGGTTTTCTTTAAGTTGTCACCATTTGGTAGTTGGGTCGGGGTTTGCCCAACCTACAACTTGTGTGATAACAGTTAGCACTATAGTAGTTGTTCCCACAACAGACCCTATTGCTTTGGATGTACATGAGGGAAAGAAAGACAAAGCTCAGAGGCTTATTCTGGATGGAGTGAAAGACTCACTTATCCCACACTTAGCTGAGAAGAAGACATCTTATGAGATGTGGGAGACACTAAAAAACTTGTATGAGGCAAAGAATGAGAACCGAAAGATGGCCTTAAAGGACAAGTTGCATGATAATAATATGGCTAAGGGTGAGAGTGTGGCATCCTATCTTACCCGGGTAGCACAAGTGAAAGATGAGATGGTTGCAGTTGGGTAGGTCATTTCAGATTCAGAGTTGGTGAGGATAGCCTTGAAAGGATTCACCAAGGAATGAGAAGTCTTCGTGAAGTGTGTGGTGGGTCAGGAACATTTTCCAGACTGGAGCAGACTGTGGGATGATTTCACTGAGGAGGAGATCCAGGAAGGATCTTAGAGCAGTGAACAGAACGGATATGGAGCTGATGAAGAGAATGTTGCTCTTGTTACAAAGAGAAAAAGTAAGAAGCAGGGGAGTTCCGGGAAAGACTTGAGCAAAGCCAGATGTTTCGTCTGCAACCAGTATGGCCACCTTACAACCCAGTGGAGAAGAAGAAGAAGAAGAGGAAGGAGAAGGAGGGGCCAGTTGCAGCGACAACAGCAACAATAGAGGAATTTTCAGACAAGTTTGAAAAGGAATTCTCATTGGTAACTCTCGTGTCAAGTGTCGGGAGTACTGGATTTGTGCATGACAATAGATGGATCATTGACAGTGGAGCCTCATGTCATATGACAGGAATATGTCATTTCACACAATTGGAGATGAGAGTGGGATCCAACCATGCAAGACAACAGCAGGGTGATGAAGAGGAGAATTTTTTTCTTATAGGAAAGGGAAAAAGCAAGACCAAGAAAGGCTCCAGTGGTGGGGCTACCTCAAAGGGTGATAAGAAGAGAGACATGGGAAAAGTGAAATGCTTTGCATGTCACAAAACTGGGCACTATGCTAGTCAATGTCCAAGTAAGAAGAAGAAGGGGAAGCCAAAGATTGCAGCTTCAGCAAATGTGGATGAGTTTTCCACCAAGTTTGAGAAGGATTTCTCATTAGCAGCAAGCCCCTCCTTGAAATCAGTACCAACTGGTGTGTGGTACATTGACAGTGGTGCTTCCAGACATATGACGGGAGTACGGGAGTACTTCACAGATCTCCCAAAGGGTAATGTAGATCTTAAGATCGAGCTTGGCGATGACTCCACGGTCAAAAAAGTTGGCCAAGGAATAGTGACGTTTCAGAGGGAATCTTAGCCACCGATGAGAGTGAAGAAGGTGTTGTATGTTCCAAGGTTGGCAAAGAACTTGATCTCAATTTCATCCATAGAGGATAGTGGGTATGAGATTATTTTCCGAGATGGAAAGGTACTCATTATTCCTAGAGGATCAACTTCAAGGATAGCTAAGGTGATTGGGATCAGGAAGGGGAAGCTATACAGGCTCATGTTCCAACCAGATCAAGCATTGTCTCATAGCAGTAGCAGTGACCTGTGTGATTTATGGAAAACTTGCACCATGGGACTTTTAATGTGCTGAAGGAGATCGTGACAGGTTTACCAAAGTTCAGTGTGGAGCATCAGGGTGTGTGCAAGGGGTGTGCACTTCGAAAATATTCCAAAACTGCTTTTCCAAGTAGTGACAGCAGATCCAAAGGGATCTTGGATTTGATACACTCAGACGTGTGTGGGCCGATGTCAGTTGTGTCCTTGAGTGGATACCATTATTATGTTACCTTTATTGATGATTCCTCTAGGAAGACTTGGATATACTTCATGAATACCAAGGATAAGGTCTTCAGTGGACATACTGCATTGGCTCAGAGTCGAAGCATGCAGAAGTCGTCCGGAAACTTTCTCAGGCTTATTTTATTTTTATAAAGTGACATTTTCCCAAAAGTACACTAATTAATTATTAATTGATGTTGACTTTGCTAAAGTTCATAAAGTAAAATTTAAGTGAACTTTAGATTATATCGTGACTTTAGATCTAAGTCGATCTCATCCATAGATTGAGGTGATTATTAAGAGGTCGGAGATATGGAGAATATAGAAGCCAAAAAAAGTGAAATCGACTCATCATTGTGACAAGTGAGAGAGAGAGTTGAGAAGAAGAGGAAGAAGAAAAATTGTAGGCAGAAGCTTGGGGGCATTTCCAAAGGCATTGGCATGTTTCCCAAGGAGAGTACACTTATCTAGGTAGCTCAAACATACAGTAGATTCGTACAGTAACATTCGCACGTTTCCCAAGGGAGCACGTGACAGATTTCAAGGAAGATTCGTACAGCAGGACAATATATAGATCATGCATGGATTCCAAGGAAGATTCGTACAACAGGGGTTCAAACTTCGTACAGCAGGGATCCGTACAGAATATTAGCGTGCAGGATGGGTGCAAATCCCAAGGCAAGATGCACGAAAATCTAGGAAGATTTATGATCTGTGATTGCATAGTTTTCAAGGCAGTTTGTTGTGGAACAATTCTCGAGATTTGTGAGCTAAGTACAAGCTCATTAATTATTGTAATAATTTATGAATTCTTCTCTCTGGGCCATCTCAATAAAAGTCTCATTTTGCTGGTTTTCCCTTCAAGGTTTTGTCCAGGGGTATTTACCCAAAAAATACTGTCAAAAGTGTGTGATTGGTTTGTTTCCGTTGTACATGCATGTTATTAAGCTCATTGTATTTCTGTTCATAAATATCAGATCTGAAATTTTATTGTGCATGCATTGATTTCTGTGCATGCATGCATCTTTTTGACCACCTATTTCAACTAGGGGGTCAAATCCATGTGCCATGAAACTATGTACCTGATGGTGCAACAAAGTTGAAGACTTTCGGGTTCTACAAGGCAATTTTGGCCTCTGCACTTCTTTTTGTAACTGGAATTTCCGCTCCCCTGCATGGGATAATAATGTAATGGGTCTGCATGGATCATATTGTAGGTTAGTTGCCTAGTGCTTTATCATTAGGGAAGTCCTTTCATCGAGTGTTTTTTTTTCCTCAGGAAATTAATTTGGCCTGACCAGCCTTTTTAATTACCCTTGAGTTTTTCACTCCCACAATAATCCTCCAAGTGGTGAAAGGTGTTCTAATGATCAATCCCAATGGGTGACTAGGGTCTAGGAATATTTTAAATGACCATGCTAGACATCTCCTAGAGTCTTGCGGAATTTCGTCGAGTCTAAGTAGTTTTTTTAATTTTTTAAAATTACCCAATTAATGGTAATTTTAATTATTTTTTATGTAAAAATGTAAAAACTAGGTCCTTGGGGATTTTGATAGGGGTGTGAGTACTCAAAAGAAATGGAATGGGACCCCCTACACCCTTGGACCAAGTTTCAACTCAATTGGACAATTCTTGCTAGGTCATTTTCCATGAGGAGTCCAAGTCAGTCTTGAGTCAACAATTTAATTGCTTAATTGACAAACTCAAAAATGTCATTTTTTTGTAAAAATGAGCAAAAAGGTTAGAGAAAGAGTGGGAGATGATTCCTAGCCCCTTTACTAAGTTAGAGAAACACTTTTCATAACTTAAACTCACCCCCTTACCTAGCCATCAGTTCATTCCACTCAATCCCCTAGGGAAGTTGCGCCCCCCTTGGTGAGAAAGTCATGCAAAATGAAAAATTAAAAGGAAAAACCCCCTTTCTCCCTAAGTGTGCCCCCCTTGATCTAATTTGTTGTTGGACCATGTCAAAAAGGTGTTTCCCATCCCCCCTACTCAACCCTCAAACCCTAAACCTAGCCAAAACCCTAAAAGTGCGCCCCTCCTTGAGATGCTCAATGACTCTTAGCAAATGACACTTGGAGAGCATCCAAAAGGGGTCTCTCTTGGCTCTCGAGTATAAAAAAGAGCCTCTCGTCCCTCATTTGACACATCTATTCCCAGTCTTCTGTTACTATATCCAAATCTCTCCCACNNNTCTCTCTCTCTCTCTCTCTCTCTCTCTCTCTTCTTGTTCTCATTCTTTCTTCTCAAGCTTGTGGCAAGTATTTGCTCAAGCTTGCTTCTATTGGAATAAAGAAAAGCTTTGGAGAGAATTTCATGGTGCATTGGGAGTCTTCTTGATGCTCCTTATGGTTTTGGTTTGAGGTGATATTGTTGTTATACTTTTCTTGTGGGTTTTCTTGCTTTGAAATTTAATTTAGAAGATCGCAAGCAAAGTATTTTGCTTGGTTAAGTTTATGGTAGTATTGTTGTAGACTTAGTGAGTTACTTGTGTGGTATTGGAAAGTATTTTGCAATTTCCATTTCATGTTTTCACCTCCTTATTGTTTTGTAGCAAGATCTCACATATTTGCAGGTCACTAAGGGTTTGGAGAAGCAATTTTCAGATTTGAGAAGTTGTTTGTTCAACCAAGGGATTACTCCACTAATTTTTTGTTCTAACTCCTATCATTCTTTGAGGATTTGTGGTGGTTTTTCAGTTCTGAAATAAGACCTAAATCATATTACATATTCAGATTTTTATGGTAAAAATTTATGTTTTCACTAACAAAAATTTGTGTGAGTTGTTTTATACATTTTCAGCATTTCCAGCAAGCTTTAGCTTGCTGATGATTTTTGCAGATTCTCGCCAGTACAAGGGGAGGTGCTGCCCATTTTGGGCCACAAAACACTCAAGAAGAGCCTCCAACTTGGGGTAACAAAACCCCTTACTTCCCTCTTCTCTTTCCTTGATTGTAAGCAGCCTGAGAGAATCTCTCGGGCTTGCTTTCTTCACTAAGTTCTAATTTTCTATTTTGTAATAAGTTGTAAATAATTTGTGCCTACACCTAGCAAAGAGGTTTGGCTTTGCCACCCATGCTAAATCGTAAGGCTAGGATTTAGAAGTAATTTTTGTTTTAAGCTTTTATTTTGTTGCCCCACTTGTCCTTAAGGCAAGGTTGTGTGGCTAGGTTTACTTGCTTTCTTTTCAAGTCAAGTTATTTGTTTTATTCATTCTTTTTCCTACACCCTACAAAGAGGATTGGCCTAGCCACCCATGTAGTATCGTAAGGCTAGTTTCACATGCTAGATGATTAATGGTTTATGGTTTATACTTCTAGTTTCATTTAGTTTCCTTTCTAGTTCATTGTTTATATCTCAATAGTTAGAAGCATTTCCTTTTATTTCATTCTTGTATAAGCTCTTGGAAGCATTTTCATTTTTTGTACATTTTCTTTAAGTTGGATATACAAGCACTTGTTATTTCATCTACTTTTAAGCTCTATCTCCTTAAGCTTTCAACACAAGTAATCTTAATTTCTAAATCAATCTACTTGTAGCTATAGAAGAATCAATTAATCTAGTAATTAGAACACCCATTACTGATACAACTTTCGCCACCAAAAAGGGGGCTTGTGGAGGCTACTTGGGGTGCTAGATCAAGGATGATCTCACGGCACTAGGTGACCCCCTTGTTGAGCGCCCAAGTTTTCCGGGTTGACCTGTGGAGCTAGGGTAAGGCCTTGTTTGTCTTGCTTATTGAGCACCCAACAATCATTTTGGCCAAAGCGGTAGGACTATTGGGGAAGTCACCTAGTTTAGGCTCGCAGCTTCACCTCACTTAATTCAACCTTAAAATTTACTCACACAACCTAAGCTTCAATTTCATAATCTATTCTAAGTTGTGTTTTACTTTCATGCAATTTTATTTCAAGCATTATCTTTGTTGCAACCTACTTCTCAATTGAGCATTTTAATGGTTGGATGGTTCATCTTTGAAGTTGCGCACTAGTGCTTAAGCTTCCCACCTTGAAGTTGTGCACCCCTCCTTTGGGGCATTTCAAGCTTGGGTTGTAAGTTGTGTATTTGTTGTAAATGCATCTTTGATCTATCTTTCTTTATATCTGTAAAATCAATTAAATGGTTAGTTCATTGATGTAATAAATCTAACAAGTGCATCTTTCCTTTCTTTTGTAAATCTGTAAGTAATTGTATCTTTGTATATTGTTGAATCATCTAGATATTCTTTATTGTTTTATCTCATTTTATTTGTAAAGTTATTATTTCATTTGTATTTAGATCTTGGTTGTAAATTAATTGACCCCATTGCCCAACCTTAGGCACTAGTCATAGTTGACTTAGGGAAAGGGTTGTTTTTCAGTAAAGATTTGCATTGCATTGTTGCCTCTCATATAGGATAGCTTCCCCTTACCTTTAACAAACTAAAATTAACTCCTATAATTCATCTAATAATTCACATAGTAACTAGGGTCTACCCCCCTTGACTTCCCTAGGAGTAAGCCTAGACAGAAGAAATCTGTAAGTAATTGTATCTTTGTATATTGTTGAATCATCTAGCTATTCTTTATTGTTTTATCTCATTTTATTTGTAAATTTATTATTTCATTTGTATTTAGATCTTGGTTGTAACTTAATTGACCCCATTGCCCAACCTTAGGCACTAGTCATAGTTGACTTAGGGAAAGGGTTTCTTTTCATTAAAGGTTTGCATTGCATTGCTGCCTCTCATATAGGCTAGCTTCCCCTTACCTTTAACAAACTAAAATTAACTCATGTAATTCATCTAATAATTCACATAGTAACTAGGGTCTACCCCCCTTGGCTTCCCTAGGAGTAAGCCTAGACGGAAGAAATCCAAATCGAGGTGAGAGTGGGTTTGGATTTACGCATTGTGCCTCCAAGGACACACTAAGTGGATTGAGACTTTTCCATGTTTGCAAGTGTGTATAAGGACGACAACACATCTGAAAGTAAATTTTATTGGAAGTAGAAATATGATATGGGCTTTAGAGAAAATTAAAAGCTATTGTAAAAGGTTTTCTACAGCCATTAGGGCTGTACTAATTTCTGATAACTTGCTTAATATTGGGAGAAAAACAGCTCAGAAATATTGTTTGATGATTGGATATTGATCTACTCATCGAACGCTTAATTCTAAGATATAATTACTATTTTTTCTGGGCTGATTTCTTGTTGATGTTGCAAATTATACTTTGTCGATACACATTGGTTTACTGCTGCAATTTTACAACAGCGATTAGTTTTACTTGATAGCTAACATCTAGAAGTGATTGGTAGCTGATTTGACATTGTAATTGACTATTACATGAATTGGAATACTTCTTGTTTCGCACAAGTCAATCAATTACCTTGTATAACTAATTCCAAACCTTTCCACTTTCCTAGACATAGCCTATTTCATTCAGTGACCCAGATAGGGGGCCATAGACATGCCTGTAGCTTGATATAGGATCCCTTGAGGTCACTAGGTAATCCTGATTCCTCCCTTGTGTTGGATCTCTTTCCTTCACTAAAAGGAGGGAAGTATTTGCCTAGGTGACAGTGACAAGTACTTCTAGTTGTTACACAAGATTGGTATCTTGTGAAGGATTTTGCACAAGTAAAAATCAGGTGATAACACCATTCTCTCCTCATCACGTGAGAAAACAACGCATTATTGTTTCCCTTTTGACTCCATATGCGCAAAAACTAGTCTAGCCATTATTCTCACTCTTACCTAAAAAACTATAAAATCAATCTCTTTAATTTTTCGTTAACAAATCTGAATTATATTTAAAGACATAACAGAAATCAGATTTGTCCTCCTGTGTTAAGAAATACATCACTAAAGTATTGAATCTTTTATGTTTTACATTGTTATATCTTTGAGGAATTCATCTATTTTATCATTAAAGTAAATCTTGGCACTTTGGCTAATCATAAGATTTACATCACTAAAGCATTGAATCTTTTATGTTTTACATTGTTATATCTTTGAGGAATTCATATATTTTATCATTAAAGTAAATCTTGGTACTTTGGCTATCATAAGATTTACTTACTTAGCCTCTCATAACAATCATTGTATAATTAAGGGGTATCCCCCTTGGCCTCTAGAGAGCCAACCAAAAGTGAAGAGGAGGGTGTATTGAGGTGACAGTGATACAACTCCTATCTGTTACCCCAAGGTTGCATCCGTGAATTAGGCTTTTCCACTTAGATGTTATTTTAGGTGGTAACAGGATGCACTCTCGTGCATGTTTGGAGGTCTTCCTTCATTAGGTTCATCAAAAGTATTTTCTGCATTAGTGGACAACAAGATAGGATTGATATGGCTTGTTCATTCCAACTCCATTCTCTCCTCAACACATGAGAAAACAACTCATTATTGTTTCCATTTTGACTCCATATGCACAAAACTAGTCTAGCCATTATTTTCACTCTTAACCACCCCTAAAAACTATAAAATCAATCTCTTTAATTTGCCGTTAACAAATCTGAATTATATTTAAAGACATAACAGAAATCATATTTTTCCTCCTATGTAAAGCATTACATCACTAAAGCATTGAATCCTTTATGTTTTACATTGTTATATCTTTGAGGGATTCATCTATTTTATCATTAAAGTAAATCTTGGAACTTTAGTTAATCGTAAGATTTACTTACTTAGGATCTCATAACAATCATTGTATAATTAAGGGGTACCCCCCTTGGCCTCTAGAGAGCCAGCCAAAAGTGAAGAGGAGGTTGTATTGAGATGACAGTGATACAACTTCTATCCGTTACCCCAAGGTTGCATCCATGAATTGGGATTTTCCACTTAGATGTTATTTTA
>JZKD02S1763833.1:43236-55740 GCA_000966675.3 Picea glauca
CAAGGTGAAACAAGGCAAAAAACATAACTTCCAAGCATCATGATTCAATATCTAACTTCAACCCATGATCCTTACTTAAATGCCCAATACATTAAATGTAACACTTCGTATGAAACAACAACTAATATACCTCGTGTGTTAGACCACCATCATCGAATGAGTCTATTGATCAAGTGAATGGGCTCTAAGTCACAAGGTACGCTCAACTCGAACCTTGAGATTCCAATTTCGGCAAACCTTAAAACAAAGTTTAGGTTCAGCTTAGGTTCGACCGAGGTTCAGTTCAAGTGCGCTCTTTCCCTCCAGACAGCCTGTTAACTTTGGCCTAAGCATTTCTTTCCCTCCCGATAGCCTGCTAACCCTAGTGTTTGCATTCTATGCCATATATAAAATTGTTGGTATATACAATTGTTAGTCCGTAGCTATGCCAATTGGCATGTGCATTTCCCTCTATGGCGTCTATTCAATTTCATTTTCATCTACCAGTGTGTATTTATTTCCCTACCAACAGCGTGTATTCATTTCCCTCCCGACTACAACTACGGCTTAGGGCTATTGTTTAGATAATATAGCATAGCAACAACAAGGCTGTAAAGCATCATTACAATTAGTTATAAAGTATATAGGTTATAGCATATTTATTATGTATTATATATTATATTATATAATACATTATATAATATATCATGTATTGTATTATATTATATTATTTATTATGTATTATATACTTTTCAATATATTATGTACATGAGTCATTATAATTATTATATTATGAGTCCTATATTATATTTATTATTTTATGTTATTCATTTTAAAGTTTATGTATATAGTCCAACTTAATGGTGAACCCTGTTATAGCACAAGTTGTAGGTTGGGCAAAGCCCGACCCAAAAAAAAACGCAAGTGCTACAAATTGGGAATCCTACACCGAATGTCACCTCGATGTAGGTCCCGCACTTCAAGGGTGACTAGGTCACTCTAGGGAGGCGATCCCGGTGACCCTAGGGGGAATGAGATGGGGATGGATAGAGATGGAAGTGGAGCCCCTAGAGGCCAAATCTAAATGGAGTGAAATGTGGTAAGAGATGCCTTGTAATTCAAGCGATTGTTTCCCCAAAGGTATAGTACTTCTCTGGATGATTGTACCTGCCCGAGACACAAGAAAATCCAACTTGCAATTATATATGTTAGTATGGATCAAGTTAAGCTTGTTGTCCCTAATTTGCAGCAGCAGATAACAGTTTATATCAGAAAATAAAGCATTCTAAATCAGCATGTAAAGCATAAAATCAATCATCGATATTATCAATGAGTTAGGAAATCAATTGTAAATGAAAAATGGAACTTTGAGGCTGACTAAAGCAAACTGCTATGACATGTATATTTCTGCAGAAAATTGAAGCCTTATGACTGTATCTTTTAGTCACTTATATCAGAAAATTACACCATCAAAATATGCCAACAATTAGCCCAAAAGAAGCGCCCTAGTTAGTAGAGTTAGAGGGCAAAATTTAGGAGCTAGTCTAGGGTTAGTTTAGGAGTTATGGTTAGTAGTTTATCTAGGTTAGATCAGCCCTAATGGTTGTAAGTTAGGGTTTGTAACAGCAAGTAAAGTAGTGGGAGAGAGGGGACGCCCTAGTAGGGGGATAATCCTTTCAAAGTGGCAAACCAACTCCAAGCAAGAGATCTTTCAAAAGATGAAAATTCACGTTTCCAGAGGCAATGATTTTATATCTCCAATACAAAAAATAAATAACTAGTGCCTTTACTATTGGGTTAATGGAGTCAAATAAATGAACTAGAGATGCTACTTCCTTGGGGGTGTAAATCCTCTTACTTCCCAAGACAAGTATCTCTAGTTAGGGTTTGAGAATGAGGGGTGTAAATCTTCTTGCTTTCTCAAACAAACCCTTGCAACATCAATGAACTTTAAGCAATAAATGATGGATACTAGAGTGGGGGTGTAAATACTCTTACTTCCCACTTAGTTCCAAGAACAACAATCCTTGACTTGAAAAAATGATAGCATAAGAGTAGAAGACCATACCAAAATCAAGAAAGATGTTAAGACAATCCACCATAAAAGCTAGAAAGCATTCATCCAAGGCCAGCGCCTCACTCCTCCATCAACCATTCACAAGAGATAGCCATAAACAAGTGCACACGAGACAAATATAGCCAAGTGTAGCGAAAACTTCAGATCAAGACCTCTCACAAGAGGGAGAGTTATGTCAAAATGAGATCTTATGATCTCTTATTTATACAAAATATCACCAAGGTGACTTGTCCACATATTAAGGGGTAAACCACAAAACTAGGGGTCAACAACCCTAATCTTTCCCCCTTTAACAAAGTAATATTAAACAATTCATTTAAAATTCACTTTTGCACATAATAAAACCCTAATTTTAATAGGACGTCACCCCTTTAGGGGACATTCTGGCATTTGGAGGAGGTCGTTGGTGATGGAGAAGAGTAGAAAGGCTTCCCAAAGCCACATGTCAAGCATCCAACAACTTCCATCATGATGAAGGCTCAAGCCCCTTCAAAACGTCCAAGTGATAATGTATGTAACCTCACCACCAAGCCCTAACCCCCCTAGGTGGCGTCATGCCTCTAGGAGTGACGTTTTGCCTTTCCTAGGAAAAACGTTTGGCATGTGGGGGATAGGCTATGCCGTCCAAGTCATCTTCAAGGCCTTCCAAGTTTGATCTTTCTCATCCGGCATGCAGGCCCTTGGCATCCACCTGTGGGCTTCAAACCCCATGGAATCCCAAGCTAAGCTTGTTCTTCCAAAATTGTCCACCAACTAGGTCCTGCAAAGACAAATAAGCACGCCCTCCAAGGATCTCAAGTCATAACATCATGATAAGGGAATCCAATCAATAAATAAGCCACCTAAGCATGTGCATCAAAGATCACTATATCAAACAATTAATTGCTCAAAGACACTATACGACTCGTCAAGCTTGAATATGGGAGGGTTGACGAGGTGTCCTATTAGGTAGATCTTGCCCTAGGTCAAGGAGAGTTTCCAAGAGATCCCTCTCTAAGTCATGTAAAGTTGGTGAAGTGGTTGGGGTCAAGACTCAATGGGCATATGGCTCATGACATACAAGGGGTCGTAGTGTCTCAATCATGGGTACCTTTGTAGAGGGTGTGTGGTACCTTCGTCTGCAATGCACTTTTTCCAAGCCCATTAATTTTCATTCTTTTATTCTTTCATAATTTGAAGGAGAGGTTGAAGGTCACTGCCCTGGCGTGGTGACCAGATATTGGCAATGTCACCCACAAACACCTAGTGGAAATGAGAAGGATGGCTCGTGATGAGACCCCCTTTCTCTCAGCCATGCAACTAAGAGCCATTACCCTGGTTTGGTGACCAGATGATGGCAATGTCATACCACTAGATATTCATGTACGTGATAGGTCGACTCGTGATGAGACCTCCTATCCTTCAACTAACCTTTTAAGCATTCTTTATTATATTGTGGGTCCCCTTTACTCAAAGATAAGTGTTTCACTGCTTTCTTGGGTGATCCCTGGGCAAAGCATCTGGAAGGTTCATACAAGGCCTTTATCTTTTACCCAACATCAATCCCTCTGGGCCTTCAGCCCCTTCTTCCCATAAAATGAGGGACAACCCTTTCTTGGGTCAATACACCCTAAAATCCCAAGAGATAAGGAAATGGAGGGGAATAATGATGGAAAGTGGTAAGTATGGTCGGGAACGATACGATGGCTTTTTAAGGGAGTTCCTAGTAGCAGACCCATCCCCAAGTAAGACCACTTACTAGGGCACAATGTCAACCACCAAGGTGAAGCAAGGCAAAAGGCATAATGTCCAAGCATATATCATGAAATCTAGAGCAATCTAAGATACAAAATACTCAAATGGCTTAAATATTGAAATGATGTTCACCATAATACTAACTTGCACCTCATGGAGCAAGGCCCACTGCCTTTCGAAAACCAGCTGATGTGGTGGATGCCATATGGAAATCCGTGACCATCTGTGGTGGTGAGAGGGGTTTCCATCTATGCAAAAGGGTATTGTTGGTCATGTAGTCTTCTCGACACTCCATATCTTCAAACTGAGGGCCTCGAGACATAATCTCCTTAGTTATTCACAAAATGGGGATAACATCTGGCTCCTACTTGGGGACATGTGTTCATCATAGAGTGCATGAGAACCACAGCATCTCCTGGTAGACTTGTGTCTGCAAGGAAACATCAAACTGTCAAGTGCATGATGGCCTACTCATCATTGTTCTCATATGATCATAATCAAAACTAAATAAGCTAGAAAAATAAAATTTTGACATTTTTTCAAAAACTTTCTAAGCTAAGCATGAAATCAATATGCAGGTAGAGCAAAATGAAAATGAAATGCATATAAACTAATATGAGAAATCAATATGCAAATGCAGAGGAAAACAAGAAGACTTACCTACTTACCTGGGGCATGGGCCCTGAAGAAGTCATATGACCTGGATGTGAGGTTGGAGAAGAGATCCATCTACCAGTAGTGGCATCTTCCTCCCATCTAATGTTGCCAGATAGTAGCTTTATTTATCAGACTTCTTCCTGATGATGTAAGGGCTAGGCCATGAATTGTTGTCTTTCTGGTCATATCTGGGCTTGCCCTTCTTTTGTCCCACATGAGCACAAGACTTCCTTTGTTGAAATTGATGCAAGGTGTATTCTCATTGTGTGGAGGCTCTGTGTGGATTGTCTCTTTGACGATTTCTTCATGTTTCTGATCTTCTTTCTTCAAAATTTGGATAGACCATGTTTCCCTCCTGTTATAACACAAGTTGTAGGTTGGGAAAATCCCGACCCAACCACAAAGAAAGTGCTACAACTTGGGAATCCTACACCCAATGTCACCTCGATATAGGTCTCGCACTTCAAGGGTGACTAGGTCACTCTAGGGAAGAGATCCCAGTGACCCTAGGGGGATTGAGATGGAGACAGAGAGAAATGGAAGTGAATCCCCTAGAGGTCAAGTCTAAGTGGAATTAAATGTGGGAAGAGATGTCTTTTAAGTCAAGTGATTGTTGCCCCATAGGTATAGTACTTCTCCGAAGGATTGTACCTGCCCGAGACAATAGAAAAGACACTTTGCAATGGTATATGTTAGTTGGATCAGAAAGTTAAGCTTGTTTTCCCTAATTTTCAGCAGTAAATGACAGTTTATATCAAAAAATAAAACATCTAAATCAGCATACAAAGATCTAAACTAGTTAAGTAAATCAGCATCAAGATTAGCAATGAATATAGGCTGAAAAAATGATACTTAAGAAGCAAGAGAAGATGGTTGTTGTAAACATGTATTTTCTACAGAAAATTGCAGCCTTATGGCTGTATCATTCAATGGCGTGCAGCAGAAAAATCAACCATGGAAAAGTTCCAAGAACTAGCCCCAAAGGTGTGCCCTAGTTAGTAGAGTAAGTGACCAAAATTTACGAGCTAGTCTAAGGTTAGTTTAGGAGTTATGGCTAGTAGTTTATCTAGGTTAGATCAGCCCCAATGGCTCTAGTTTAGGGTTTGTAACAGAAAGAAAAGTAATGGGAGAGAGGGGACGCCCTAGTAGGGGAATACTCCTCTCAATGAGGCAAACCAACTTCAAGCAAGAAACTTTTCAAAAGATCAAAAATTGCATTTCCTAAGGCAATGATTTTATATCTCCAATACAAAAGTATATGACTAGTGCCTTTACTATTGGGTTAATGGAGTCAAATAAACAAATAGATAGAGAAGCTACCTCCTTGGGAGTGTAATCCCTTTTACTTCCCAAGGCAAGGCTCTCTAGCTAGGGTTTAAGCTAAGAGGGTGTATGCCCTTATACTTCTCTGAGAAAACCCTTGTATAATCAATGAGATGAAGCATAAAATGATGAATGCTATGGTGGGGGTGTATGCCCTTATACTTCCCACCTCATTCCTAGAATAACAATACTTGAATTGAAAAAAATGATGGCATAATAGTAAAAGACCATACCAAGATCAAGAGAAATGCCAAGATAATCCACCATAAGAGCTAGAAAACATCATCCAAGGCTAGCGCTACACTTCTCCATCAACCATTCATCAATGTAACCATAAAAAAATGCACAAGAGATAAAAGAGCCAAGTGTAGCGAAAATTTCAGACCAAGTCCTCTCACAATGAGGGAGAGTTATGTTAAAATGAGATCTTATGATCTCTTATTTAAACAAATGTCACCAAGGTGACTTGTCCACAAATTAAGGGGTAAAACACAAGATTAGGGATCAACAACCCTAATATTGCCCCCTTTTACAAAGTAATTCATTTAAAATTCACTTCTGCACATAAGAAAACCCTAATTTTAGAAGGACGTCTCCCCTTTAGGGGTCATTTTGCCACTTTGAGGAAGTCGTTGGTGTTAGAGAAGCATGGGTAGGCCTCCAAAGGCCACATGTCAAGCATCTAAGAACTCTCATCGTGGTGGATACCCTCTTCTCCTCAAAACGTCCATGTTTCAAATGAGTGGCACCTCACCACCATGCCCTAACCCCCCAAGCATGATGTCAAGCTCAAAAATAGGACGTTATTAACTCCTTGAAAAATCGTTTGGCAAGTGAGGGATGGGCTATGTTGTCCAAGTCATCATCAAGGCCTTCCAAGTCTAATCTCTCTCATCCGGCATGCGGGCCCCTGGCATCCAACCTCTGGGCTTGTAGCCCCATGGAAGCCCAAGCTAGGCTTGTTCTTCCAAAATTGTCCACCAACTAGGTCCTACAAAGACAAATGAGCACGCCCTCCAAGGATCTCAATTCATAACGTCATGATAAGTGAATCCAATCAATAAATAAGCCATCTAAGCATGTCCATCAAAAATCACTATATCAAACAATTAATTGCTCAAAGACACTATGTGACTTGTCAAGCTTGAATATGGGAGGGTTGACGAGGTGTCCTATTGGGTAGATCTTGCTCTAGGTCAAGGAGAGCCTCCAAGAGATCTATCTCTAAGCCATGTAAAATGGATGAAGTGATTGGGGTCAAGGCCCAATGGGCATAGGGATCATGACATACAAGGGGTCGTAGTGTCTCATTCATGGGTGCCTTTGTTGTAATGTTCCTTAGTCAAAAAAAATTCTCAGAACACTAACTGTTTGTTGTTGTTATGTTTGTTCATGTGTTTACAGGTGTTTCCGTAAGATGTGCATGGATTATTCAATATTGCTAGACCAATAGATATGAAGCATACAATCATAAACAAGACAAGAGATATAAGAACATCAGTAGAGAATCACAATGTCAGATTTGACCTTTATTTAGATAGTAAGGAGACCTCGTACACAAGAGATCTGCAGATCTGGGAGAAAGCCCCAATAATAACAAAATGGGTTGCTAGCCTATACAATAAGAAGAACAATACAAGATAGATGCCTCCCAAAGGCTGTAAGAGAAGAGATCCAAGCCTCCAAAGGCCACCAACAAGAAGATCTGACTGAAAATAGAAGAACCTGGTCAATGCACTGTCAAACCTCCCCAACTGGATGAGTTGTGCCCTACTCTGGATGCTGCCAAACCCTCAAGTTTCGACCTTCCCTCTCCTGACCTCCAAATCCTCCAAAACTCGCCCGGAATGTAGATCGGGCTGCTAGAAACCTCGGGATCCAATCTCAAGCTGATCTGAGCAGTGTTGCTCCTCCTAATAGACAATCCCTAAACTGTATTGCGCCCTCCCTGGTTGATAAAGTCAAAGAGGGTACGTTCTCCCCTCTAGGAAACTCCAAATGCAACCAAACTCTATCAGATCATAGATTGGGCCACTGCTACCAAGATGATGAAGTCTCAAGCAAATCTATGGAGATTTGAGCCTCCAAACACTGAAAACCCCTTTCTACAATGCGCCCTCTTTCTCTTCACTTTGTGCCAAGATCACAGAAATAAACTGCCAAGATAAACTCCTCCGAAATAGACCAGGAATGATGCAAGGTACCCTCCGAAGAGAACCCAGGTGTCACTTTTCCCAAATGCCTCTTGCTTCCTCCAGATCGAACCAAAACCTCCAAGATGGTGCACCCCCTAGCGAGAAACCCCCCTGGGTTGCGCCCTAGCCTGGTAGATGCCTGTAGAACCAACCTGCAACACTGTAGAATGGTGTGGGAGGATTATTTCACCTCCGGGACCAAGCTTGGATCAAGGAAGGTGGGATCTTTCACCACCAAGTTGATCTCTAGGTTTTTAGACTCAAAACCCTCAAAACTGATTGTGCTCAAGAGCTCCAATGCAAATATGATAATAATCCAAAATGAATAAGGAGTGTGCACTGCCCTTTCCTTTATAGCTCCAATCTATTCCTCCATTGAGTTAGTTTACCCCTAGGGTTAACTCTTAACCTAGCTCATCTTTTCTTTTCCTTCGTTGAGTTACCCTTTTCCCACAAAGTCAACTTAACTTTAGAATATTATGTTTTATGGTTGACTTTGTCCCCAATACACCTGAGACTATAGTCTAGTGGGGAAAGCTAAACTATTGATTCTCTCCAACCCTCTTCATCAAGAGGTGGGGGACATTACATTTGTAGAGGATGTGTGGTACCTTCGTCTGCAATGTACTTTTTCCAGGCCCATCAATTGCCTTTTATCTTTCTTTCTTTGTATTTTATTTCAATATAGCATAAGGAGATATTGAAGGTGACTGCCCTGGCGTGGTGACCAAATAATGGAAATGTCACCCACAAACACCTAGTGGAAATGAGAAGGTTGGCTCGTGATGAGACCCCCTTTCTCTCAGCATGCAACTGAGAGCCATTACCCTGGTTTGGTGACCAGATGATGGTAATGTCATACCACTAGATATGCATGGACGTGATAGGTCGACTCGTGATGAGACCTCCTATCCTTCAACTAACCTTTTAAGCATTCTTATTATATTGTGGGTCCCCTTTACTCAAAGATAAGTGTTTCATTGCTTTCTTGGGTGATCCCTGGGCGAAGAATATAGAAGGTTTATATAAGTCTTTTGTCTTTTACCCAACATCAACCCCTTTGGTCCTGTTGTCGTCCTAATACACACTTGCAAACGTGAGCAAAGTCCAGCTCACTTAGTGTGTCCTTGGAGGCACAATGCCTAGGTTCACAGTCCACACTGTCACCTTGACTAGAACCTCTTCCTTCTAGGCTTACTCCTAGGGAAGCCAAGGGGGGTAGACCCTAGTTACTAGATTTGATTTAGTTTTAGAGTTTCTAGGAGTTGGTTTTAATTTGTTTAAAGGCTTGGGGGAATACTAGCCTAAGATGCTAAGGCAGCGAATGCAAAGTGCAAGATTAACTAAGTGACAAGCAACCCTTTCCCTAAGTCAACTAAAACTAGTGCCTAAGGTTGGGCAAAGGGTCAACTAAGTTTGAGGGTGTTCAATTACAAAAATATTACAAGTTAAAAAATATTAGAACTACCCCACAAACTAAAGATTGTAACTACTTATACAATGAAGGATAAATGTTACAAGGATACAAGATGATAAACAAGATACAAATTAACAAGATATACAATGATGCCAAAAAGTGAGAGTTTAGGAAATATTCAACTCAAGATCAATCACATGAAGCCAAGCATGCCCCAATAGCACTTACTCTATTGGACTTCTTTTCAATGGCAACCACTAAAGCACTCAAGATCCAAGAAGATGATGCCTCCCCAAGTGGGATACTCAACTTCTTCTTGAATCACACCATAAAAGCATAAATGAAGATGTATATGTTTGGAAACTCAAATGCTCATGAAAATTTAACACTTAGAAAGACAAACCATAAGATTGCATGAAAGATTTATAAACATGAAGGTACTTACAATGTGTGTTCCTAAACATTCATCTAAAGATACTCGAGCACAAGGATTGTCTATGCAACTAAGTCGTTAGGAGTTTCTTAAAGATTAAGTAAATTTTATTTTTCCCTCCCCCTAACTATGTGTGGAACCTTAAACCTCCTCCTCCTGTTGCCAAATAGTTGTCGGGTGCTCAAGATAGTAAGGCAACGAGGCCCACCCTAGCTTCCATGGTCAGCCCTGACAGTAAGAGTACTTCCCAGAGAGGACACCCACCTGGAGCGCCATGGGACGGTCCCCCGCCACTACCCTCCGTTGTTTTCCTCAAACCCGTTTTAGATGGTGAAGATGGTGGAATTAGGCTATCCTAAGTTGTCTAAAAGGTTATTATGACTCGCGGGTGAGTCTTTAGGTGTGTTTGGAGTGTTTTAGAAGAGTTTTAAGTGCCCGAAATGTGTGATTTATGCCCAAAACCGAAACTGCAAAGTGACTATAATGACGGGTTGCAAAAGTAAAGCTTAAAACCATAAACACATGAATAACATGAAAGAAAAGCTCAAATGATATACATTATTAACATAGCCATATCATTCATCATTCATAACATGTAACTTTGCAAGAAATAAAGCAAAGGCAAGAACAACTTGCCAATTGATACCAAGAAATAAACTTAGATTTAATCACTTATCCACATTTGATATTCCATGAAAAATATGTGCTTGAAAAGGAAATGCTTGGCAAGATAAAAGAAATTAGATCCTAAACCATTGAAGTGACTCACATATGCTTGAGATAGATAAATGGAAAAATGCCCTAAAAGATAAATGAGTTGTGCCACTTAAGATTAATTCCAAGACATTTTAAACCATAAAACATAACATTATAGACATATGTGAAAGAAATAGCCAATAACTAAAGCATAAAGGAAAATGAGATGATAGATATATGATGACTACTCTAGATAGATTTTTAACCATATGAACATGTAAATCATCAAAGCATTGCTACCATCTAACCTTACGATTTGGGGATTACTCTCCCAAGGCGAAGGCAACTTTAGTTAAGAAATAAACATGAAATAGAAAATATTGCAGCAAACCACTCACAATGGCCAAGGTGGAGGCAAGCCTACCATTGTTGGCCAAAGAGGGTTAAAAGACAAAAAGAATGAGATTATTATTATTATATGGCCACACTACCTTGTCTTGTGGACAAGTGGGGCAAAACAAATAAAAAAAAATTGAAAGCAAATCTAAACGAGCCCAACAATATTGGGGGGTTGGCTTGGCCAATCACTCACCCAAGGTGTAGGCAATGTATAAACTTATAAAAATGAGACAAATAAGCTGAAATAACAACAAAGAAATGCAATATACAAGGAGAAAAAGAAAGGGATTCGTTACCCAACTTGTGGAACCTCTTGGGGATGTTGTGAGAGTGAATTTCGGCAGCGTTTCCCCTTGTTCCTGGTAAGAATCTGCAAAAACCAGCAAGCAAAAGCTTGCTGGAAATGTTGCAAAACACAAAAAATGTTAAGAAAATTTTATGTTTTTACACAGAAAATCTTCACATGAAATCTCCAAGTGAAATGTAAATATTTTTGACCTATCTATGATATGTTAGTTACAACAATATGATGAATATGAACAGAAAATGGATCAGATCCAAAATAAAAGAAAGAAGTGTAAGAAAGTCTTGATTGAAAACCCCTCTTGAGACTATTCCAACCAACACCTTAGAGGCAAATCTGCACAACTCAAATAAAAGATGAGGTATAGGAGTAGCATAACATGATAGAATAAGTTAATAGAATGAAATACTTCACAATATCAACTACCCTACATATATAGATCAGCAACACTAATGTCAAATGATCTACCCAAACAAACTAATTTGCTCAAGAAACTAGTCCAAAACCCAACAAGATGCAAAAGGAACAAGATCACCTCATATGTAAGAGAAAATCTGAATACTCTAGATTACTCCAAATCTTCCAAAGTTTTTCTTATTGAATCCAAATGGGAGAGCCTTCCAGAAACTAATTGCTCCAATGCTCTCAAGAGATAAATGAGTGAATGTGAGATGGCAAGAGCAAGATGGATGGGGCGAAATTTATGTAGCATAACGTTAGCTCAAAGAATGGTCCCTTTGAAAGAGTGAGGAGGGGCTCTTTGACCACCTATTCATCTAGGGGGTCAACTCATGTGCCATGAAGATATGCATCATCAGATGCAAATATATTGAAGACAGTATTGGTTTTGCCTGGGCATTTGATGCTCCAGCACAAAATTTTGTAAACGAAATTTCCGCACCCCTGCGTGGGTTAATAATGTAATAAGTCTGCATGGATCATAGTTAGGTCAGGTATCTTGGGATGTTTTCATTGGGAGAGTTCTTTTCACCGAAGATTTTTTATCCTCAGGTTGTCAACTGGGCTTTTCAGCCTGGTTGATTTCCCATGAGTTTTTCCCTCACACATGCAATAATTCCTCCAAAGTGGTGAACGACGTTCTAATGATCTCATCCTGTGGTAGCTATTGTTTAGGAATGATGTAAATGACCATGCCAGACATTGTAGAAAGTTTCGCGGAATTTCGTCGAGTCTGGATAGGTTTTTTTTAATTAATTAAATTTAATTAATTTTCCTAAGGTTGGAATTTTAATTATTTAATTAATTAAATGTTTTTGAGCAAATATTGTA
>JZKD02S1763833.1:59984-91510 GCA_000966675.3 Picea glauca
GTTCCTCCAATGGAGTCCACCAAGATGCGAATATGATCTTCAAATAGACACCCTCATCAAAGAATGTAGTTGATCTACAAATGTCTCCGAGAAATGGACTTTAAAGTTTATCCCCAACAATGGCACCAAAATGTTATCACAAAAACCCTCACTTCTTGAGATAAAGTCCTAAATCTCAAGCAAGGCTTTGGCGTAACTAAGAAGGAGACCACTATCACCTCACTAACCCTCTTCTGCACTTTAGGCCAGCTCTCCTCTAGTTGAAGGGGGCCTTCCCTATAATAGGATTTCTAGAACTTATGCAAGAAATTCCAAAGTGAAATGAAGAGATGGTTCTAGCAAGACAATATTTTATGAGTTGAGTAAATAGAGTAGATGGAAGCTTAGTCACCTGGTTCGTGTTCTTGTTCGAATTCAGCGAGCAGGAAGTTCGACAAAAATTCGACAGTCAAAATTTTGGAGATACAATTGGGCATTAAGTTTGACAGACTACAAAATTTGAAAAGTTAGACGAACTACAAAATTTGAAAAATTAAAAATATATATAATAAAATTCAATACTCTCATTATAACACATATGATAGAAATGAAAATAGCATGCCGACATGATTAATCATTAAACATGCTTTTAAAAACACATGATCTTGTTCAAAATCTAAAAACATGTTAATGAAAGTTGTGAAAGTTTGAAACATAACATTAAAATCTTTTACAAAAGTGAACATGCAAAAAGAAAACTAGAACAAGAACACAAGTTTCATTCTTGATGTTCCTGTTTCCTACTTGTTACATCAAAAATCTCTATGTCATCAAGAGCACTAGGGGTAGTGAAACCACTAGAAGCATGATCACCGCTGAGTTCAGGACTAACTCTATCACTCACAATGCCAAGATCATCTTCATCTCCCGATGCATCTAATAGGATTGAACCATGGAGTAGAAGAATTGGATGAGTCTTTAGCCACATTCTTTAAAGCCAATTGCAAGTTACTACAAACATAAACAAGATCTTCTAATTTTCCATATAACAATCTATTTCTTTTCTTGGAATTAATATGGTTAAAGGCACTTCAATTCTTTTCACAAGTTGATGCACTTGAACCCTAGCTCAAGACATGAATTGCAAAATTTTGCAATTTTGGGGCCCTCGATCCATAAAATTCCCACCATATTGCTACAACAACTAAATCCCTATCATACTTAGGTGATTTGGTTCCAAATATTCTTTCTTCTAATTTGTATGCCCTGAGTTGAGATCTAACCCAATATGCAAATGATGGATCTAGAAGTAGCCTATCAATAGCCTCATAAAGTCCACCTGTAATGTCACTTTCCAAGTGATCACTCCATGAGGACGACTTAATAGCCTATTTAATTCCTGTAGGCTATATTTTGTGAAAGGGAATTAATGAATTTGATTATTTAAGTCATTTGGGCGAAAAAGCAACATTTAAATGTGACAATGAATAATTAAATTAAAAGGAGATAAAGTGACTTTGGGGGGAAATAATAAAGAGATATTTTATAAAGTTACTTTATAATTACTTATTGAAGCGAAAAAGGCTAAAAGGGGTGTAAAAGTACAATTGGAGCTCATTCTCTCATTCTCTCATTGGCTCTGGGACTGAAAACCCTTGAGTGATTGGGTTTGGTGGTGAAACTAATCCAACCTAGTCAGTTGGAGAGATCAAGCAGATCTTTCACCAAATATTATTGCAGAAGCAGTGCTCTCTAAAATGCATGAATTATAAGGAGGTACACAAATTTATCGAATGAGCTATGTAGTTTTAGTTAAAACCAGTCATAATTGTCCTTCATAGGTTGCTATTAAAATTCTCCATTCAATCGTAACAACATAAATATTATAAAACAACCCTCTATGGAATAGAGTGTCTTAAAAATATTCTAAAGATATTAATTAATTAATAAAGAAGTGGTAGTCAATAAGTTTGATCCCTTAATCCCGGCCCGGCCCAGCCCAGGTCACATGAATTATCGATTTTTCATGATTTAAAAAACAAAATTTAAAGATATATATTAATTAATCAAGAAGTGCTAGTCAATAGGTTTGATACCTTGATCCCAGGGCCTGGCCTGGCCCAGCCCAGGTCACATGAGTTATCTATTTTTATTTTTCATGATTTAAAAAACATAAAATAAAGGAGACAAGACATTTCAGCATTATGAAATTGGTGCATGCAAATGTAATTTGAAAGAAGATGCAATTAAGGGATTTTTTTCGTGCTTAGAGGATTTGAATGTAAAGGTATCAAATCATTCAAGCCATTGATATACAAACGCAAAGACCAGCTACATATTTACATAAAAGCCTTAAAAGGATAAGAGGAAAAAGCCACATATCCATAAAAAAATTAACAACGATTCCATCCCCGGATATATAAACAATTGCGCTAACAAGCAGAATCCCATGCAGCACGAAAACCTGGACACAATAATAAATAAAACATCGCAGAATATATAGAATACCCCTGTTACTAGATATTTACTGGCTGCATACCTCATTCACTTTTGGCAGAAGGAACTTAGATTTTGGGGGCGGGAAATAGGAAATGTAAAATACCATTGTTATAACACCCCGCGTGTTTTCATTTTCCTTCTTGCGCGTATATGTTGCAGCTACTGATATGTGCTCTCCTCTCATTTTCTTTCCCTCCCTGCCTCATAACATAACTGAAATCCTTAGCCCTTAATTTGGAAAATTTTCTCGATAGAAAAAGCAAGGCAATCGCGCCATTGTTAAAGTGAGAGCCATGCAAAGAGAGAAATATAGCACAAGAGCTGTAGAAACGCAAGGCTTGTAGACTGCCGTAAATTTTGTTGGACATTACAAATAAAACCTGATAATACCTTGGAAAAGTTGAAGTAAGTTTCGGATCGCCGCAAAAAGAATTACAAAGATGAATGAATTTCCTTTCAGGGAGCTATGAAGAGATTTGGAGGCTATACCAGCTTCTTGAAATTGGTTCCCGTTAGAGTTCTGCTTGTTGTTTAAGAAAAAATATAGTTTTTTGTACGATTGTTTGCCCTCGTGTCATCGCTGAGTAAATTTAGTTTATTGTGTAACTGCTCAACAAAAAATTAATGAAAAAACCGTGCAATACTTTTTAAAAGAGGAGATATAATGAATTTCTGATTTGTGAGAATCACCACAAATTCCCAAGTTGCAAAGAGAACTTAATTAGCAACCCACGTTTATTACATTCCATATATTGAAATTTCCAAGTTGCATAGAGAACATAATTAGCAACCCACATTTATTACATTCCATATAAGAGAACATAATTAGCAACCCACATTTATTACATTTATTAAATTAATGAAAAAACCGTGCAATACTTTTTAAAAGAGGAGATATAATGAATTTCTGATTTGTGAGAATCACCACAAATTCCCTAGTTGCAAAGAGAACTTAATTCGCAACCCACATTTATTACATTCCATATATTGAAATTCCCAAGTTGCAAAGAGAACATAATTAGCAACCCACATTTATTATATTCCATATATTGAAGTAGTTATTATAAATTGGGTAAATCATGTTTTAAAATTTCTTTGAGAAAGTATGAAATAAGGTACCATTTAAATACTGTGCATATTATAAAACATATACTTTCAATTAATGTAAGTAAATTTTATTATTTTTTTTTGGCAAAGTTGAATTTATTAAATTGGAAAAGTATAGAGTGAGTGATCCAAGAAAAGCCTTAAAAGGATAAGAGCCCAAAAATCCCTTTGAGGGATTTCGTAAGTAATTAATTGTTTAGTAGATTAAGAAATTGCACAAGGGGAATGGGTGAATTAAGATGTCCTTTTCACATCATAGCATTTTAAAATTAAAGGTTTTATGATGCTTTGGATGAATTGTAAGGTATAGTGAGGAATACGATATTTGGATATTTACAAAGATAGGATGAAAGTCATAGGGGAAGGGATTTAAAATAGAATATTGAAAGAGTTTTGTTTTTTAATAATGATTTTTATTGTTTAATGTAAAATATAATGCATATGTGTTTATGTCTTAATTGGATTTAGTTTGGGTGGTTGGGAGGAATGATTGTTATCCTCTTTATCGACATTTAATTCCCACAAGTGATATGTTGAGTTTTTAATGAGTATATTATTGTAATGGCTTCAATCCTTCTCATTGATTGTCCTTGTGCCCTGAAGATTCTAGGGTTTAGTTTGGGTGGTTAGGAGGAATGATTGTTATCCTCCCCGCCCACGTTTATTTCCCACAAGTGACATGTTGAGTTCTTAATGAGTATATTATTGTAATGGCTTCAAGCCTTATCGTTGACTGGCCTTGTGCCTTCAATATCCTAGGGTTTAACCTGGGTACCATCCTCAAAATGAGGGGAAGTGCTTGGGGGGTTTCCCGAGCTTTGAAACCTAGAAAAAAAAATGCATGTGTTTATGTGCATGTATCACTTTAAGGATTGAATGATCATATTTCTCTTTAAAACTTGTTAAAGAAGTAAATGACAAATTGCATTTGTTCAACAATATTTTTGCAAAGCATTTATCACGTGTTTATGTTTTTTTAAATAGAACCACTAAAAATATAAATGATGATTTTGAGTGCACTTACAACACTTACGAGCCTAAAAATAATGAAAATTCATTTTTTTATTTGTGTAGAGCTCTGTGTAGTTCTAAAGCATATATTTAATGGTTGAGGAAATTAAAATTTATAGCAAAAACAATAGACACATGTATTTTAGAACTATTGTATCTTAAAATTAATAATAATAAAAAATAGTATATGTATTTGGAATTTGCATGATTGGTTCCGAAAACACCTATAGCTATCTTAGATACAAAAATGTTTTGCATAATAATATCATTGAAATTGAAGATTTTGAGAGAGATTTGAAAGAATATTATTATGTTTGGTTTAGACCGTCTAATTTATCAAGGTCATTAAACCAAACTTGAAATCAAACCAACCACTTTGGCTGGCAACTAGGACTGTAATATCTCAATGATATGAAAATGTTATTTCAACATAACACATATGTGTTATTTATGCATTCAAATAAGAATTCCTATCGCCAAAAAAATTAAAATAACACATACATTATATAACACAGATACAATACAAAACTCATACAGGAAACATGAAACATAATGTGTATATGATATGTAAAACCACAAGTGATTTTCATTGTGTGATACTTGATCATGGGATTTTATGACAAGTATAGATTAAACATGTTTACCACATACAATGAAGCCTTACATCTTCTCAATGACATCATTTATAGGCCCATAATTCCCTCTTATCCCAACAATATTATACGCAAGTCCTATGTTGCAGTATGGGTTATTATACATCACCCAAAGTACATAAGAGTGATTATTTTGTTTGAAGTCTTTGACATCTAGTCATTAACCATGTTTTAATCCATGAGATCCATTCTCTACTACCCCCAACTAATGAAATCGGCATCTTATAGGCCCTATATGTCACTCATTGTCCAAATATTCCTTTTAGAGGTCATGCATTGTGGTATAAGGCCTTATGTTATGGTCTAAGGCTTTATGCATGTCTTTAACTAGCCATAGAAGCAACATCTAGGGCCTAAGCCCTCACTTATCAACTTTTAAGCTTGTCCTTGTTTTAGAGACACATCCTTGGTGTTCCAAATTCGTAATCTAGCATGTATGCTACTTGTGATCCAAATTTATTCTCAAGGGCTTGTTTCATGGTCTAATGATCCATGCATGGCCCTTAGCTTTAGAGACTATTTAGAGACTAAGGCCCTTATCTTTTACCTTGAATCATGTCTCAGGTCAAGAGAATCATCTTTGATGTGTCAAACCTTAAAATTGGGCCAAAATCACATTAATGAGCCAAAAATTCCTTATAGAGAGCTTATGTCATGGTTTGAGGCCCTGTGCATGGATCACAAGTCTTAAAAGTAGTTTTTACTATCAAACAATGTCTTGGGCTAGAATATCATCCTTGGTAGATCAAAACTATGAAACATACTTGTGAATGCCTCCCCACATTTGTGAATGACATCCCTAGTAAACTTGTCAGTGTAGACTAGTGCACCTACCCCAAGGGGACTCGAATTGGCCACCTATTGGCATGGAACTAACCAAATTCCCAACAATATTTTCAACAATTGGTTAAGATAACTTAGTATACATACATACATACATACATACATACATGCACACACACATACATATAAATAAGTATGTATGTATGTATGTATGTATGTATGTATGTACGTACGTGTGTATGTATGTATGTATGTATGTATGTACGTACGTGTGTGTGTGTGTGTGTGTGTGTGTGTGTGTGTGTGTGTGTGTGTGTGTGTGTGTGTGTATAGTATATGTGTGTGTGTGTGTGTGTGTTCATAGATATAATCCCCAAGAGTTATCTCAATCAGTTGGATCATCCACTAAAGACATGTTTCCAATGGGAGGTTATCTAATTTGGTCGAGTCCCTCAAGATTACCAGTCATGCTTGTGGTTGGTATTTGACATTGTCCTCCATCTAGATACTCTAGTGAAGAGTGGGAATCACATGAAATTTGTCTTAGTGGATGGTAGTCATCATCATTATCATAACCATATATGTCATCCCAAAGGGATAGATTCATCGGTGCACTTTCCACTAAGGAATAATGCATAAAGAGGTCATGGGATCCATTCCCACCTAATATTGGGGGGTTACCAACCACTATTACAGTTGGCAATTAACATTTCCCTCCATTTGGAAACTTGGGGAAGAGAAAAGAATCCACATAATCGTGTGGGAAAGGTACCAGATCAATCATTCTTTGTTTAAGTGAGAAAGGGTGGGGATAATTATTTCTTTGGAAAAATACTATATATTTTTTCCAAGGAAAAAAAACACATTTTTGTTCCAGTATAGAATAGAAAACACCTTCTTTATGTGCTCTAGACATAGACATAGTGCATATATAAGAGGAGGATTCATTCAAACTAATACTTCACCATATCTTTATAATATACATGGATGGTTCTCCAAAAAACTTATTACAAAATATGTCAACACTATAAAAATAATGTCCAATATGATGTATTACAATTATCCAAGGGAATGTGGCTTTAGAAAGCTAAGATCAACTCATCAAGAGAGATTTAGACTATGAATTTTAGTAAATCTACTTGTAATTAGACTATGATAGCTATAAATCATGCTTGATTTCGGTAGTGATTCCCTCATGAGTCTCTTCCAAAAGTACGTGTCCCACAAGGAGAGTGAGGCCTACTTTAGATAGTTAATCAACAAATTCATTGAACACAAGGGTGAAAGTAATCATGTGAAATTGAAGTGATAGAACCTTTATTTGTTTTATCAGTGAAACTAATATATTATTCTAAATTTGTAGAATGTTTTTCATCCAATTAATGACCAGGAGAGAGTCCTCATATAACTAAAATTGGTTCAATCCCTTCTCCATTGCTACTTTCTATAACCATCTTAATGTTATGAATTCCCTAGTATTATTGGTACCTTTGCTCAGATTGGATTTGAATTGAACAAAGTGATGGTTTGATAGATATATAATTCCTCCTTAGTTGAAAGTAGAGCCTAGCCCCTAACAGACACCATAAAAGAAAAACAAGGGATATTTTTTTCAACCATCACTTCACCTACATATCTTGGAGTCCTAATATTCACCACGTGTTTGATTTGTTGAAAGAGAGAACATACATATCCTGTGACCTGGAAGGTTGGCATATTTTTTTTGTAAAAAAGTATAGCATCACGAGTTATCCATAATCCCCACAAAACCAAAAAGGAATAGCTATGAAGTTTCTTACCTCCTGTCTCGTGGACCATTTTTTCAAACATTCTTCAATGATGTCCTTATTGTAGATATTATTATAGCTAATCCACTAAATCATATCTCTCCAAACTTTATTTCATAGTGTTAGGCTTCTAACCTCCCTAACCCCCTAAGTAAATAGATTACCATGTTTTTCTATGTATGGAGGACATCATTAGTAAATAAGGCCTATATAGTAGTGTGAAAACAATTATTGTAAGAAGGATTACTAGAAGGTTCCTCCTATTAGAAAGTTCCTTCTCTGGAATGTTCTTAGGAGATATAATATATAAGATGTAGAGAATTGTAAAATATGTCTTGGAAACCATTTGTAATTTGAGCTCTGCTCTATTGGAGGTTGTCCCCTCAAAGAGGCAAGTGAACACTACTTCCATATCAATAAAGGTATAATATTTTCATTCATATTGTCCATTGTGCATGCAATTCCATTTAACTCTACAATATATCTAAGTGATATATGTGATTTATGCTCTGAATATTTCTATTTGGTACATCGCAAGTGGTATTACAACTCTTTCCTAGAAAAATTTTAGAGAATTTGGTTTTTAGGCTAGAGACGTGTTTCAACATCTATAAATGACATAAAGACTATCATTGAGTGGGTAAACCTACGATAGAGGAAATGCAAGAAATACAAGAGGTTTCACCTAGTTGGAAACCCTTGTAACATGTGTCGGTACCCCTTTGAGTAGTACTGCATTAGATAACACATGTATATGAAATTCACTTCCACATACCCTCAGGTATATCAGAAGTCATATAGGTGTCCTGAAACTAGCCTTAGATAATCCACTCGACTGCTTGACTACTATAGTGACAACATGAATAACACTCGAGAAGATTACTCTCTATTACCTAGGTAATCAAGTAGTACAAATAAGGGTATAGTCAAACCTCCCTAGTTAGATCCCTGAGATATTGGGCTAAGTACTACTGTTGGAACCTGCAAGTATTTCAAAGAGCTATAACATAGGGAAATCCCTTATCCTTAGGACCCTTGAAACCCTACTCCTAGTTGTTAATCCATAAAACTTATGAAAAAAGGGGTTGTGTTGAAACTTTGAATATTCAGTCACTGGAAACCCAACTTCCTGCTTCCAGTTCTAGAAATTCCTACATAATCTTCAATCTTAAGAATTTGAGCATTCTGTCAACTCAGTATTCTTCAAATAGGAGTATAAATATACTACAGTAAAAATAAATAAAGAAGTGTAAAAAGTGATCCCACCATCGCCCGTATTTGAGACCTATCTCAGTAGACTCCTAGTGTTGCACTAATAGCAGTGGTTCCCCTCTTTCGTAAGCCTATTTTTTGTCAGTTGTGGAGCCTGATTATCTTCCTAATTTAGAGGTCTTATTTTAGTTGTGTTTGGACCCCATTACTTGACGGGGTGGTGTGGGGGGGCTTCCCCCCCCACTTCTCTCGCCAGGGGGGTCCAGGGGGGGGGGGGAAAATTTGGAGCGCCTCGCCCCCCCCCCCCCCCCCCCCCGATGGGGGATTCAGGGGTAGTGCCCCTGAAGCAAAATTTTGGGAAAAAATTCCTTGTAAGATATTGTAATTTTGTAGTCAATCTGGGCCCTTCATTATAAGGTCGTAGATCTGATAGTAGAAGTTATGTTAGGGATTTTTTCTCTAGAATGAAACCCTCTTTTATTTATGAGGGAATTGTATTGCAACTATGTGAGTGAGTGAATATTGTATTCTGAGAGAGGAAATTGTGAGAGAAAGAAGAGGAAGTTACAACGAGTGTGTTGTAGATTGTATCCCTTCATTTGTTGGATAATAATAAAGGAAGGACCTGAAAATTTCTCTGGTGGATGTAGCCCACACCGGGTGAACCAAGCATATCTATGTCTCTATTGTATTGTGTATCTTTTGTGTTTTATTTATGCATTTGCTTTATTTTATTACTCTGCTCATAAAGTCATTAGGAGTTTTTCCCTTTCACTTTTTTTAGCCAAGTCCAGTGATTTCTTTCTTTTTGTATTGCCAGTCTTATTAGAGGGTTCCACAGACAGAGGGCCAACAGATAGAAACCTGACGGATGGAAGGAGGGAGCCAGAGGAGCAGATACAAACCCGATTGAGATATGGTATTCAATGAAAAGGTCATGTATAGAGATCAGTTGCAAGGAAAGAAATAAGAAAAGGAAAACACAAAATACACAGTTCTTGATGAAATCAAAGAAAATGAAATTCCAAAGGCACCAAAAATTCAAAATGTACAACAACAAGAGAAACGGGTACCTCAAACTCATGCAAGTGTTGTTAGAAGATCTACCAGGTTAAGTAAACCCATTGAACGATACTCTCCTTCATTGTATTACTTATTGTTGATTGATTTTGGTGAACCAAAAAGTTATGAAGAGGCAATGCAAGCAGACACTAAAAAGAAGTGGGAGCAAGACATGAAAGAGGAAATGGATTCTTTGGTAAACAACCAAACTTAAGATTTGGTTTAGTTGCCTACAGGAAAAAGAGCATTGCAGAATAAATGGGTTTACAGATTGAAGGAAGAAGATGGAGGAAAAAATTGATACAAGGATAGAATTGTTGTAAAGGGGTTTGCACAAAAGAAAGATATAAATTTTGATGAAAAAATTTCTCATGTTATTAAATGACTTCAACTAGGACTATTTTAAGTCTTGTGGCAGTAGAAGATTTGCATTTTGAATAGTTAGATGTAAAAACATTTTTTTCTCTATGGGGATTTGGAGGAAGATATTTATATGCAACAACCATAAGGGTATGAGGTCAAAGGAAAGGAGAATTTGGTATGCAAGTTGAAGATGAGATTGTATGGCCTGAAGCAAGCTCCAAGGCAGTGGTATTTGAAGTTTCATAGGTTTATGACAGAACAAGGTTATAGTAGATGTCATTCTGATCACTGTGTTTATTTTAAGAGGCTAGAAAATGGAAGTTATATTATCTTGCTATTGTATGTAGATGAGATGTTTGTTGTAGGGTCTAACATGCATGATATAAATTTTCTCAAAAATAAATTAGCTAATTCATTTGCGATGAAGGATTTGGGTGTTGCAAAGAAAATCCTTGGTATGAGAATAACAAGAGACAGGAAAAATTGTAAATTGACATTGTCTCAGGGTGAGTACATAGAAAACGTGTTGGAGAGGTTTAGAATGCAAAATGAATAACCAATTAGTACACCTTTGGCCAACCATTTCAAATTAACCAAGGAAATGTGTCTCAAGACACAGAAGAAAATAAAATACATGTTCAGGCTCCCTTGTTCATCAACAATTGGAAGCTTGATGTATACTACAGTGTGCACAAGACTAGATATTGAACATGCAATGGGAGTTTTGAGCAGGTATATGAACAATCCAGGTAAAGAACATTAGCAGGCAGTAAAGTGGATTCTTGGGTATTTGAGAGGCACTACTACTCATGCATTATGTTTTGAAGGTTCAAACATTGTTCTACAGGGATATGTTGATTCAAATATGGCAAGTAATAAAGATAACAGGAGAAGCACCACAAGGTATGTTTTTATTGTAGGTGGAACTGAATTAAGTTGGATTTCGAAACTTCAAAATGTTTTTTCACTTTCAACGATGGAAGCAAAGAATGTTTCTACTACAAAGGTTAGTAAAGAGATGATTTGGTTACAGAGGTTTATGGAGGAATTGAGAAAGAAGCAGGAGAATAACATGTTGTACTATGATAGCCAGAGTGCCATTCATCTTGAAAAGAACTCAACCTCCCATTCTAAGACTAAGCATATACAAATCAGGTACCATTTCTTATGATCGGTTTTGGAAGATGGACAATTGAAGTTGGAAAACATACATACTATCCAGAATCTTGCAGACATGTTAACAAAGGTAGTAACAAGAGAGAAACTGAGTTCCTACTGAGTTTTAGTTGGTCTTAAAGCTTGAAGGTGAAGATGATAAATTTTCCAGGTCCAAGGTGGATCATAGTTCAATAGGTACAACAAAAGTGAATTTGTTGTCACCAGTCTCCAAGTGGGAGATTGTTGGTTGTGCAGCTTGATTATATTCCTAATTAAGAGGTCGTGTTTCAGCCGTGTTTGGACCTCATTACCTAATGGGTGGTGTGGGGGTGTGGGGAGGATTTATCCTACACTTCTCTCACCAGGGGGGTCCAGGGGGGGCGAGAAATTTCGGAGCCCCCCCTGGTGGGGGATTCGGGTGAAATGCCCCCAAAACGAAAAAAATTGGGAAAAATTGCCTTGTAAAATATTGTAATTGCGTAGTCAACCTGGACCATTCATTATAAGGTCACATATATGGTGGTCTAAATTATGTTAGGGATTTTTTCCCTAGAAGGAAACCCTCTTTTATGTATGAGGGAATTGTATTGAAGTTGTGTAAGCGAGTAAATATTGTATTATGAGAGAGGAGACTGTGAGAGAAGACAAGGAGGTTACAACGGGTGTGATGTAGGTTGTATCCCTCCATTTGTTGGATAATAATAAAGGAAGTACCTAGAAATTTCTTTAGTGGACGTAGCCCACACCGGGTGAACCACGCATATTTGTGTCTCTATTGTATTGTGTATCTTTTGTGTTTTATTTCCACATTTGTTTTATTTTATTGCTCTGCGATCCTATTTTTCTGACATTTTTTTGTGGAACCACTCACCCCATTATCGGTTGTCTATCTCAACAAATCCAAAAATCCACACTAATCACATTGGTACCACTCTCTAGTAAGTCTTTTTGGGTGGAATTTCTAGCCCCATTACACTGCACCCATATCCCTAGCCCCACCCTCCAATCACCATTTTCTTGTGCACCCCATCCAAATGGCCATTTGAAACCAAGATTATGGCAACCACATCACTGTCTTGAAAAATATATGTGATGAGTTGCAAATGAAATTCAACCATGTTGAATCTATTACCAATCAAAACTTTACTACAATTAATGACCAAATTGCTATAATTAATACCAATCTTAGCAAAATGGATGGCGTACTTTACCAAGTGTCTAACTTTATTAGTAAATTCACAACCGCCCACTCCCAAGAAAAAACCTTACACCTAGAGGGAGTTGAATCATATTATTCCATGGGGATTCACTCTAACCCCTTTGTTTGTGATCGGTGCCATCCTAAAGTGGATGCGAATAATGTTATCCCCATTTTGTGGGATAACTAATGAGATGATGTCGTGAGGCCCTCGGGTTGCATATATGGAGTACTAAGAGACCGCATGACTAGAAGTATTCACTTGCACATACGAAAGCCTTCTCTATCACTGCATTTTGATCCATTGTCAGTGCATCCACCACACCAGCTAGCTTCTGGAAGGCAGATGGGTCTTTCTCCATGTGGTACAAGTAAGGTATTGTGGCAGGTAATCACCCTAATATTTGAGGCATTTAAACATGTTGATTTCAAGTTACTTTTGATTATATAACGCATGCTTGGAAATTATGCCTTTGACCTTGTTTCATCTTGGTGACTGTCATAGATTTCCTAGTAAGTGCCCAACCTTTGGGGAATATTTGTGACTAGGGGTCTCTTAAGGGGTTATCATACCATTCCTGACCATACTTACCACCTTCCACTCATTACACTCCCATCATATTGTCTTCTTCTAGACCCTTTGACTTTAGTGACCCAAGAAGGGCATGTACCTCATTTCATGGGAAGAAGGAGTTGAAGGCCCAAAGGGATTGTTGTTGGCTAAAAATATAAAAGCCTAAATATTGACCTTCCGTATGCTTCACCCAGGGATCCCCAAGAAAGAAATGAAACGTTTCTCTATAAGAAATGGGGGACCCATATAAAAATAAATGACAATGAATGCTTAAGGGGTTAGTTGGAGGATGGGAGGTCTCATCACGAGCCGACCTCTCATGATCATAGGTATTTAGCGATATGACATTACCATCATCTAGTCACCAAGTAAGGGCAGTGGCTCTCAGTTACACAACTGAGAGAAAAGGGGTCTCATCATGAGTCATCCTTATCATTTCCACGAGGTATTTTTCAATGACATTGTTGTTATCTAGACACAAATCCAAGACAATGGCCTTTAACTTGTTCCTTAAACCATGAAAGAAATAAAGAATGACAAGAATATGGGCTTGGAAAAAGTGCATCACAAACAAAGGTGCCATACACCCTCTACAGAGGCACCCATAAATGAGATAATACGAGCCCTTGTATGTCTTGAAACTCATTGACCTATGAATTCTAAACCCCTTCCACCTCATAATCCACTACATAACCTTAAAAATCCATCCTTGGGAGCATCCCCTACTTGAGGGCTTTGGTCTACCCAATAGGACTTTTATGACACCCCTCCCATACTTAAACTTGGTCAATTGTATAGGGTTTTTGAGCATTTATTTAATTTGATGAGGTATTTTTGATGCACATGTTTAGGTGCCTTTCTTATTAGATGTGTTTTACACTTGTCATGATAACTTTGAATTGAGATCTTTGGAGGGCGTACCCTTTTGTTTTGCAGGACCTTTCTTGGTGGCCAGTTTTGGGAGAACAAACCTAGCTTGGGCTTCCATGGGACAAGAAGCCCACAGGTTGGATGTTGTAGGATCACACATCAGATCACAAAGATATGCCTTTGGAGGCTTACATGGCATCATGGAGGATCTTACCCAGCCCCTACTACCCAAACGGCTTGCCTAGGAGAGGAAAAATGTCACCTTTTGAGGCTTGATGTCATGCTTGAGGGGGTTTGGTGTTTATGGAGTTATTTCACATTGACACTTGTCATATTTTGACCAGAGGAGACATGGATTGACCCTATCACATGATAAGGAGGCTCAAGGAGCCCCAACGACCTCCATTTTCCTCTCCAACAACTTGCTCAATTGGTCAAACTGTCCCCTAAAGGGGTGACATCATCTTATTTTTAGGGTTTCTACTGTGTTAAAGTGAAAATTTAATATTGTTATTTGATGTAAGGGGTAAGATAAGGGTTGTTGACCCATTATCTTATGTTTTACCCTTGCTAAGTGGACAAACTATGTTTTAAGACTTTTGTATAAATAGAGATCATGTTAATCTCATTTCATAGCATAGCTCTCCCTTGTGGAGAAGGGTACTTGGTTGAAATTTTCACTAGCTTTGAGAATTATGGTGTTTCTCTCTTGTGAAAATGTCTTTTGGTGATATATCTTGGTGAATGGATAAGGAGGAGTGATGCGCAACTCTTGAATGCTTGTTCTCTTGATGCTTATGGTGAATTTTCTTGGTGAAACTAGGGTTTGATCTCTCTCTCTTGGAATTGGTAAGGAAAAATCCACATTGTTAGTCATTTCTTGCTATTTATTGGTTATGGTTGTTTGAAACCCTAGGAGGAGTATGTTGGATACACCCTCCATTAAGCTTCATCTAATTTGCTAAAGTTTACAGGTTATTTTGCAAGGGTTGCTACGAGGAATACGAGTGTGTATACCCTCTTAGATTTACCCTAAGTTTGATTGACATACCTTATGAAGTAAAACTCAATTTACTTCATTATAAGACTCCTTTTACCCAATTTTAAAGGCACTACTTTGAATATTTTTCATTCGAGAAATAAATAGTTGCATTGGGAAATGTGATTTTCAGTCATTTCAACCTTCTGCAATATGGGTTTTGTTCCTTGTGCCTAGAGAAACTCTTAGCCACTAGGGTGTCCCTTCTATAGGGGTATTTCTTGCTGCTGTTATAAACTTTCATCTTCAGCCACTAGGGCTGCAGAAAACCTAACACTCTTCCACTTATAAATTGCTTTTCAACCATCAGAATTAGCTAAGAGTTTGCCACCTTTATCTACTTAGTCTAGCACAAATTTTGGGTGGATTCTTTGTGAGTTTTGATGGTTGAATTTACTTTTGTAAAAACAAGTTTTCTACATCCATAAAGCTGCAAAAATTTCTGCAAACACCTCTTATTACAACCTTCTTTCATTGCTAGAGTCTAATGTTATCTTACTTGAACTAATCTAGTTGTTTCTAGTTTATCTCTTGCTCTTTCAAATATAGTCTTAGAAACTTGTTTGCAGCATTCCTTATCATTTTCATTGCCGATATATATTATTACTAACTTCAACAATTAGGGACAACAAGCTTAACTTGATTTTCCATCATATACTTGGGCTTGTATCGTTGTTTTTTTTGTGTCTCGAGCAAGTACATTCAACATTTGCAAGGTATACTACCTCTTGGAAACCCTTGGATACCATCAATACCTTACTCAATCCATTATCCACACATAGAAACTTGGCATATAGGGGAAATCATTCATACATTACACTTTCCATCTCATTCCCCCCTAGGGTCATCGAGATCCCCCCCTTGAGGTAATCACTTCACCTCTAAATTTACGGGAAAACATGCCTAAGGTGAAAGTGGGTAGGTTCTCTCTTAGTTTTCGCCATTTTGGTGGTTGGGTCAGGATTTTTCCAACCTACAACTTGTGCGATCACATTTTGGCGTCGTTGTCGGGGATGATTTTGAATCCTCTTATGAGCCCTAACAAAACTTTGGAAAGATATCCCAAAGCCTTTTCCCTAGATTTCTTGATGACTCCACCCAAGGGATGTTCCCTTTTCACCTTTTTTATGAGCTCTTATTGAAGCTCATATGGCGAATCCACCTTCCCAAAACCCTTACTATAGTCCTTTTCCCCTTGGGAGGTTCAAACCTTCTAAGGCCTACCGAAGAAGGCCTCCCCTCAAGTCTCTTGTTGTTAAAACCCTCTTCCAAGGTAACCTTCCCCTTGCTTCAATGGCTCTCACTTGGGAAAAATACCTCTACAAACCCCTTAACATGGCCACCATCCTGGGATACCCCAACATAATGCCAAAAGAGTCAAACAAGTGGTCGCCAAAATTCCCTAGAAATAATGTAGTGACTTTTGAAGATCATGTTTACATCATAGGTTGGGACATGGATAATGTTGACATTGATAATTAGGATGTATCCATGAGGCTATTGGATTCATCATTGACTAAAGAAGCTCTCAGTTGGTTTAGAGGCCTTCCGGACAATCACCTCACGTCCTATGAATATTTTTCCAAGTTATTTAAGAGCAGATGGTCAACGAAGAAAGACAGTGGGATGCTTGTATCTCAATTCAATCGGATAAATAAAAAGGAGAATGAGACAATGAGTGAATTCAATACTAGATTTGACAGGTTGTACCACCAGATTTTGACATAATTATGTCCTACAACCGCATCAATCTGTCTCCTCTATATTAATGTTTTTGAAAGGAAATTTCACTTCATTATGAAGAAAAAGAATCCCACATCGTTGGCATAGGCCAAACAATACAGTGTTTTCATTGAGAAGGAACCTCCTTTATTCGAGGGTGGATCCTTTTCAATACCCTCGTGTCAAGGTAGAAGCAAGGACTAAAGCTTCCAATAGCAGTGCTCCTAATTCGATTGCCCTCTTGACTCAGAAGATAGATTAGATGAGTACTCAATTTTCCCAGGTACAAAACCAGATCATGGGTCGTTTGAATATCGTGGAAATAAATCAATCTACTCCCAGACCTTAGTTTACTAGACATCAGAGAGATGCCACAGGTTGGAAACCAAGTCCTCAACAAGAGACAAATTCCCCTGATACTTTGAAACAACTAGTTGGGATGGTCGACACAGAAGCTTGGTGCCTTCCATGCCAAGAATCTCACAAAGAAGATGAGTTTCCCCGACGAGATGAAGATTCTTTCAACAATATGAATTTCATGGATATGATCTACACTTTCCAAGAGGAACAAGTCACACAAGAACATAATAATGAAACCAAAAGACAGGGGGAAAGAAAGGGGAGACTCTGGGCCTTGAATCAATTAACAGACGATCAGAAGAAGGATTTAAGAAGGAGGGAATACTTAACATACACTAGAATAAATAAAGATTTATCCCCTCCATCATAGCCTACCACTTCTCTTCCATCAAAAAAGAAGGTGGCCCCACCACCTCCACCTCTAGTAAATGAAATTCTTCCCAAGACAGCTCCCACAAATGAGATTCAGTTAAATATAGATGTTGCAACCATTGACAGAGATGTGCAAGATCCCTTCTGTGAGAAGGGAAGTCTTGAAGATATTACAGGTACCAACCGAGAAGGAAGACACCCCTATCATTTTGAACACTATGTATCTTGATCGAAAACAGGGCAAAAATCCTCCTTTCAATCTTTCATTAGGCATGAATGGCCTCCGCTTGAACAACTGTATGCTTGATTCTAGTGCCTCTATAAATGTCATGTCATTGAAGGTGATGGAACAACTTGGTTTTAAGAGAACCCAACTGTATGGAAATGTATGTGGTATTGATTCTAAAAGGGTCAAGGTTTATGGGTTATGTGAGGATGTTGAGATCCTTTTGATTGATTTTCCACATATCAACCTCCTCATGGACATAGTAGTGATCGATGTTCTAGATGCTCGGGGGATTCTCTTATCGAGGAGTTGGTCTGCTACCCTTGGGGGTTTCCTTAGCATGTACCTTACCCATGCACACATCCCCATGGGATATGGCACCTTTGAGATATTATACAACTGGGAAAGGGATGATAGGCATGTGACAGATCCTAATGGCCTTGATTACATCAGTGAATGTGACTATGATGTGCCTCGATAGATTATTGAGTATGATCCATATAAGCTACCTTTCATGCAGGAAGACTCCATAGATATGCTCCTCCCAAGGACATATGACTACGAAGATAAAATTACAAAGTACAAAGGGAAAGAGCCATGATCTATCCAAATTTTGAAGAAAGAAGATGAAGAACGTGAAGAAGCCATGGTCAACATAAAGCCTCCTTCTTATCCATACATTGAGAATATACCTTACTTCAATTTTAGTGAAGGAAGTTTTGTTCTCATGTGGGACGAGAAAAAGGGCAAGCCTAAGTATGGACATAGAGATGACAACTCATGGCTTGGCCCTTACTTCTTCAAGAATAAGTCTGATAAAAAAAAGTACTATTTGATAGCCTTGGATGGGAGAAATATGCCATAGTTAGTGGATGGATCTCTTCTCCGACCTTATGTTCAGGTCACATGACTTTTTTAGGGCCCAGGCCCTAGGTAAGTAGGTACGCCATCTTTCATTCCTTGCATTTGCATATTGATTGCTCATGTTAGTTTAGATGCATTTCAGATTTCATTTTCTCTACTTGTATAACGATTTCATGCTTAATTTAGAAATTTTTGAAAAAATGCTAAAATTTTATTTTCTAGGTTAGTTTTCATTTTTGGTTTTGATGTATATGGACGAAGGGTGATAGAACCACCCTAGATTTTACAGTTTATTATTTCATTGTAGGCACAAGTCTACCAGGAGATGCTATGGTTCTCATGCACTCTACGATGAACACATATCCTCAAGTAGGAGCCATATGTTATCCCCATTTTGTGGGATAACTAAGGAGATGATGTATCAAGGTCCCGAGGTTGTAGATATGGAGTATTGGGAGACCACATGACTAGCAGTGTCCACTTGCACATATAGAAGCCCACTCTATCACCACATTCTAATCCACATTCTGATCCACCACACCAGCTAGCTTCTGGAAGGCAGAAGGGTCTTGATCCATGCAGAACAAGTCAGGTATTGTGGCATGTAATTGCACTAATATTTGAGACAATTAAACATGTTGATTTCAAACTGATTTTGATTATAGAACACCTTCTTGGACATTATGCCTTTGACCTTGTTTCATCTTGGTGAGTATCATATATTTCCTAGTAAGTGGCTAACCTTTAGGGAAGGTTTGTGGCTAGGGATCCCTTAAGGGGTTATTGTACCATTCCCGACCATACTTAACACCTTCTGCTCCTTACACTCCCATCATATTGTCTTCTTCTATGCCCTTTGAATTTAGTGACCCAAGAAGGGCATGTACCTCATTTCATGGGAAGAAGGGGCTAAAGGCCCAAAGGGATTGTTGTTGGCTAAAAAGATAAAATCCTAAATATATAACTTCCAGATGCTTCGCCCAGGGATCCTCGAGAAAGCAATGAAATGCTTCTCTATAAGAAATGGGATACCCCCAAAAAAATAAATGACAATGAATGCTTAGGGGGTTAGTTGGAGGATGGGAGGTCTCATCACAATCTATCCTATCATGATCATAGGGATTTAGCGGTATGACATTACCATCATCTGGACACCAAGCCAGGGTAGTGGATTTTGGTTACACAACTTAGAGAAGGGGTCTCCTCATGAGCCAACCTTCTCATTTCTACGAGGTATTTGTGAATGACATTGTCATTATCTAGACACCAATCCAAGACAATGACGTTCAACTTCTTCCTCAAAACATGAAATAAATAAATAATGGCAAGAAGATGGGCTTGGAAAAAGTGCATCACAAATGAAGGTGTCATACACCCTCTACAAAGGAACCCACAAATGAGATAATACAAGCCCTTGTATGTTATGAAACTCATTGATCTATGAAATATAAACCCCTTCCACCTCATCATCCACTACATAACCTTTAAAATCCATCCTTGGGAGCATCCCCTACTTGAGGGCTTTGGTCTATCCAATAGGACTTTTATGCCACCCCTCCCATACATAAACTTGGTCAATTGTATAGGGTCTTTGAGCATTTGTTTAATTTGATGAGGTAGCTTTGATGCACATATTTAGGTTCCTTTATTATTAGATGTGGTTTACACTTGTCATGATATTTTTGACTTGAGATCTTTGGAGGGCGTACCCTTTTGTTTTGCAGGAACTTGCTTGGTGGCCAGTTTTGGGAGAATAAGCCTAGCTTGGGATTCCATGGGGAAAGAAGCCCACAGGTTGGATGTTGTAGGCTTGCACACCGGATCACAAAGATATACCTTTGGAGGCTTACATGGAATCATCGAGGATCTTACCCAACCCCTACTACCCAAACGACTTGCGTAGGAGATGCAAAATGTCACCTTTTGAGGCTTGACGTCATGCTTGAGGGGATTCGGTGGTGATGGAGTTATTGCACATTGACACTTCTCATATTTTGATAAGATATATGGATTGAACATATCACATTATGAGGAGGCTCAAGGATCCCCAAAGACCTCCATTTTCCTCTCCAACGACTTGCTCAAGTGGTTAAAATGTCCCCTAAAGGGGTGATGTCATCTTATTTTTAGGGTTTCTATTGTGTTAAAGTGAAAATTAAATATTTTTATTTGATGCACGAGGTAAGATAAGGGTTGTTGACCCATTATCTTTCGTTTTACCCTTGTTAAGTGGACAAACTATGTTTTAATACTTTTGTATAAATATAGATCATGTGAATCTCATTTCATAACATAGCTCTCCCTTGTGGAGAAGGATACTTGGCTGAAAGTTTTCGCTATATTTGAGCATTATGGTGTTTCTCTCTTGTGAAAATGTATTTTGGTGATATCTCTTGGTGAATGGAAAAGGAGGAGTGATGTGCACCTCTTGAATGCTTTTTCTCTTGATGCTTATGGTGAATTTGCTTGGTAAACCTAGCGATTGATCTCTCTCTCTTGGAATTGGTAAGGAAAAATCTGCATTGTTAGTCATTTCTTGTTATTTATTGGTTATGGTTGTTTGAAACCCTAGTATGAGTATGTTGGATACACCCTCCATTAAGCTTCATCTAATTTGTTGAAGTTTACAAGTTATTTGTCAAGGGTTGCTAGGAGGAATACTAGTGTGTATACCCTCTTAGATTTACCCTAAGTTTGATTGAAATACCCTATAAAGTAAAATGGATTACACCCCTAGGGTATTTATTGATCTAAATATTTATTCTAAGACTCCATTTACCCAATTTTAAAGGCACTAATCTGGATATTTTGCATTGGAGAAATAAATAGTTGCATTGGGAAACATGATTTTCGGTCATTTCAGCCTTTTGCAATATGGGTTTTGTTCCTTGTGCCTAGAGCACCTCTTAGCCACTAGGGCGTCCCTTCTAGAGGGATATTTCTTGATTCTTTTATAATATTTCATCTTCAGCCACTAGGGATACAAAAAACCTAACACTCTTTCACTTATAACTTGCTTTTTAGCCATCAGAATTA
The DNA here is from genome assembly GCA_000966675.3 of Picea glauca. Classification (NCBI taxonomy): domain Eukaryota; kingdom Viridiplantae; phylum Streptophyta; class Pinopsida; order Pinales; family Pinaceae; genus Picea; species Picea glauca. The sequence continues at coordinate 81,860 of JZKD02S1763833.1, forward strand.
GCCAAGAATTTGCCACCTTTATCTCCTTAGTCTAACACAAATTTTGGGTGGATTCTTTGTGAGTTTTGATGGTTGAATTTACTTCTATAACAAATTTTTTTATACAACCATAATGTTTCAAAACATTTATGCAAACACCTTTTATTACAACCTTCTTTCATTGTTAGAGTCTAATGTTATCTTACTTGAACTAATCTAGTTGTTTCTAGTTTATCTCTTGCTCTTTCAAACAGACTCTTAGAAACTTGTTTACAAGATTCCTTATCATTTTAATTTCTGATATATATTGTTACTAAATGATGCAATTAGGGACATCAAGATTAACTTTCTTTTCCATCATATACTTGGGATTGTATCATTGCTTTTCTTGTGTCTCCGGCAGGTACGATCAACATTTTCAAGGTCTACTACTTCTTGGAAATCCTTGGCTACCATAAAGACCTTACTCAATCAACTCTCCACACATAAAAACTTGACCTATAGGAAAAATCATTCATACATCACACATTCCATCTCATTCCCCCATAGGATCATCGAGAATACCCCCTTGAGGTAATCACTTCACCTTTAAAGTGACGGGAACACTTGCCTAAGGTGACAGTGGGTAGGTGTTCTCTTAGTTCTCGCCATTTTTTTGGTTGGGTTGGGATTTTCCCTACCTACAACTTGTGCGATAACAAATAAATTTGATGGATCAAACTCCATTGGCTGAGTCACTCAAATGGAACACTATTTTTCACTGCATGGCATCACCAATGACTTAATGAAACTTCATGTCAATGTCTTATATTTAGATCCTGAGTGTTGGAAATGGTGTAAGAATTCCCATAGAGGTTATAATGCTTGGAATCAATTTGTCATTGAACTTTATGAATATTTTGAAACCGATACTCATCATTTGGGCCACTTGACCAATCTTAAAAAATTGATCCAGATTTAGGAGCAAAACAAACTGATTACAGACTGAATACAATAAACACACAGATATGAAGAATAACACATATATCCAATGAATAATATCTTCTATTAAATAAATGAAATAGGATGAAACTGTAAAACTGCAGAACTAAAACACTTGCTCGAATGGTGGTAGCTATCTCTAAGAAGAGATGTGGCTGCTACGCGCATCCGTCTGAGCAGAGTCATTACAATGAGGCTTCAGAGGCCTTTTTGATATTACTCATGAATTCCAAAACCCTAGACATGCAAAAACCTAACCCTAGAAGGTGAAACGCCAAAAGTCATGTGGGCCCCTATGGGTAAGTTGGTACCTCAACTTCCCAGGGTCGTAAATTTTGCATATGACCTCCGTTTTAGGTCTGTGATAGTCAGTTGGAAAGGTCTTTGAGAGAACTACACATTCCACCATCGAACTATGACTCTATCTACAATTTGACTGTGACGAGCCAAAAAAACAATGTTTAGGGCCCCAAAACGACCCTGGAAGTACAACAAGATGTGTTGACATGAAAACATACAAAATAAGCTAGTTGGATTAAGCGAGATGCCACCAGTATCCACCTGGAGGATGTATAGGGATTAAAACAACCCCATAAGTGTAGAACCCACAATTACAAAGAAGTATAGAAGAAAGTGTTGAACAAAAACAAACAAGAGAATCCAGTTGGAATAGGTGGGTGGCCACCAATATCTACTTGGATCAATCCTCCCCCCTTAGGAAGCAATGGTATCCATTGCGTTGAGTCCCCCCATTAGGTGAGGAAACTTCTACTAGATTTGGCCTCGAGTGAGACACTTTCCTTGGTGTAGGATTTGTCTTGCCTTGACAACTCGATAAAGTTGGATCCTCTGTTGGCGAGTGCCCTTGACCTGTGTGTCCACTATCTGATCAGTGGATTCTTGTTCCATGCAGTCAGGGTTGAGCTATGTTAGTTTTATCTATTTTGTGATCTCTGAGGTGTCCAATAATGGTGGAAAATATGGCCGAAAGAGGTCCACATTGAACACTAGGTGCAGGCCAAGGAAGGGTGGAGTGTTGAGCTCAAAAGAATTGCTACCCACAACCTTGGTGATAGTGTAAGGCCCATAGCAAAGTGGGTGAAGCTTCCTATGGGGCCCCATGAGATGCTCTTCTACAAATGTAACCATATTTTGTCGCCAACCTGAAACTGGTGCGGTACTCGATGTTGATCATGGCACTACTTGTACTTAGCATTGGATTTCTGCAAAATATATTGGACCTATTGGTGGATGTGTTGCATCTGATGAATGAATCTAGTGGCTTTGTCATTCTCAGAATGAACATGGGAAGATTCTGTCTATGTGGTGGCAAGAGGTAGTGCAACATCCATTGGACCCAAGGGTTGGAATTCCAGCCCCACCTGAAATGGGCTATGGCCAATGGAGCTATGGAGAGCCTTGTTGTAACTGTGTTGAACATAAGGTAGACTCTCATCCCATGTATGTGGATGCTTAGAGTTGTACATGTGCAGGATGTGCATAGTTATCCGATTGACAACCTTTGTTTGGTCATCTGTTTGGGGGTGGAAAGAAATGGATTTAGTGAGCTTGGTGTCCAACAGTGACCAGATACTCGACCAAAATGTGTTGAGGAACCTGTTTTCCTGGTCGGAGATGATGGTATGTGGTATCCAAAAATAGACCCACACTCGTTCAAAGAAGAGCTTGGCAGTATATGCCGCTGTGATATTCTTCTTGCAGGCTGTGAGGATGGCCATCTTTGAAAACCGATCAACACCCACAAATACACAGTAATTTCTTTGCTTGGTGGATGAAAGGTTGAACATGTAATCCATTGAGACAAATTCCCAAGGCTTCTCGGGAGTAGTTAGAGGGGTGTATAATCCTTTCTTCTTGATGGCTAGCTTGGAAATGGCATAGGCAGTGTAATATCCGATATACTTGTTGACGTCCTGTTGAATTTTTGGCCAATAAAAATGTTTCTGAAGAATGACCACACTTTTATCCATGCCAAAATGTCCTGCCATTCAACTGTAGTGGGCTTCCCAGATCAGCTTTGGACACTCGCTTGTAGGAACATAGATATGGCCTAGATGGAATAATAGTTCGTACTGAATACGAAAATCATTGATAGTTGCGCTTGTACCCAAGAGCTGATAGGTGGTTGTGAAGTTGGGATCTTGCTGATAAAGTTGGGGCCACTCAGATGCCGCATGTCCACAGGAATGGGGCATACTGGTGAGTGCAGCCACATGAGGTCGATTGGCGACACAATTTGAGATCCCTATCTTATACTTGATGTTGAGATGGAATTGTTGTAGGTAGGTGGACCATTTATGATGGTGGTCGTTTTGCAATTTCTCCTGTGTCTGTATGAATTGCGGAGGCTTATGATCAGTGTGGATGATCGTCTCCTTTCCCAGAATGTAATGTTTCCATTGACAATAGGCTTGTACAATGGAATACATTTCCTTGTCATAGGTGGGGTATTTCTGGATAGTATCTGAGAGTGTCTCACTATGGTATGCCACCGGATGGTCGTGTTGAGTGAGAATTGTGCCTAGAACATAGTCAAATGTATCAGTCTCAATCTCGAATGGTTGTTGTAGATTCGGCAAGGAGAGTACTGGAGTGGAGCACAAGCGATGCTTCAGGTCATCGAATGCTCATTGTTGTTACTTCTCCCACGTGAAATTTTTCCTTCCACCGCACTTAGTCACTTGGATGAGGGCCCATACAATATGGGAGAATCCCAACACAAACCGTCGGTAGAAGTTGTCCAGTCCCAAGAATCTCTGAAGCTCAGTTAGTGTGGTCGGGGCTATCCAGTCACAGATGACTTGAATCTTAGTTGGATCAACATGTACCCCATGCTCATCAACAATGTATCCCAAGTATTGGACCCTGTTCATGCCAAAAGATCATTTTTTCAAGTTGGCATATAGCTTGTGCTGTCGCTGAGTGCTCAAAATCCGTTGAATATGCCACATGTTCTCCTCCCAAGTTCTACTGAAGATGAGGATGTCATCCAAATATACCACCACAAAGGAGTTGGTGAAGGGTCACAATACATCATCCATCAAACTCATGAAAGTGGTTGGTGCATTTGTTAAGCCAAAGGGCATGACCAACCATTCGAAGAGACCTTCTTTAGATTTGAAGGTTGTCTTCCATACATCAGTTGGTTCGATGGGAACCTAGTGGTAGCCAGACTTTAGGTCAATCTTGTTGAAGAACTTTTCTCCCTTGAGTTAGTCAAGAAGGTCATCAATCTTGGGAATTGGGTACCAGTTCCTGACTGTGATTTTGTTTAAGGCTATGTAATCAATTTAGAGTCGCCAAGTCCCATCCTTCTTCTGCACCAGTACAATTGAGCTTCTGCAACAAGAGGAACTAGGTCTGATGTGCCCCTTTTGAACAAGCTCTTAGATCTGATGCTTGATTTCATCATTTTCCATCAGCGAGTGATGATAGACTGGTCCATTAGGTATAAGTTCACCAGGGGTCATATCAATTGGATGCTTGACTTGCCAGTGCGTCGGTACCCCGGTGGGTGAGGATAAGATGTCTTTGTATTCTTCTATGATCCCGTCCACTTGCTTCTACTGCAAAGAGAGGCTCTGTGTAGAGGCCACGGATGTGGCGACAACCTTCTGCTTACTGTGAGCATGGATCACAAAGAATACGAACTTCCCAGTCTGTGAAATGACCTTACTGCATTACTTAGTTGACATTAAAGAAATAACGGTAAGCGACGCTACCTCTAATATCCTATACAATTGTCTACCAAAGTAATAATAACAATGTGGGGTCTAGACTCATACACATCATGTCACTTCCACAAATATGGTTGTCCTAAAAGAACATCACAAACTTCAAGGGGAGAAATATCACACAATACCTCATATTTGAAAGGCTTGATGTCGTAGGGTAGACATCATTGTTGGCTGACACGAAGATCTCTTCCTTGGTGAAGCTAGCCGATGGTGTAGGGTTGTGGGTGCAGTGTCATTGGTAGGTATAGTTGCTTGAGACCTCTGTTGAAATCAGGTTCTTCTGGATTTCGCTATCGACAACGAAATGAAGAGGAGACCCATTTACCCACATATGTGAGTGAAAAAGGAGTTCCCCTTCCTCTGTTTCTTCTGGTTCGCTTTGTCAGATTTTGGTGGTAGCAACAGTGGCATTGGTTTCAACATCGATAATCCACTTCCCTCCTTCGGTATTTGATTCAGAATCAGAATTGACCTCCGACTCAAAATCCTTCAGCTGGGCCACGAGTGACTGCTTAGAGCGAAATTCTTCAGTGTTGTGCTAAGGGATTTTATGGTACTCACACCATTTTCCCATGTCCTTATTCATCTTCTCATTGCCCTTCTTGTGTTGCAGCTTGGACTTTTTGTCCTGAGAGCGACCATCTCAGCTCGATCCCTTGCTGTGTGGGTTGGGGCCGCCTTTGCCTTGCTTCAACTCTAAGGAGTTTTCATATCAAAACTCTCGCCTCTTCTTCTTAAACTTATGCTCGATCTTGACAGCGTATCTATAAGCCATGCCCAATGAGGCAATGTCCATAAAATCCATTTATGTTTGAATGTATCTATGCAAACATCCGTGGTATTTGAGCATCATCTGGAAGAGATCTATAATGAATGTGAGCAAGTATTCTATGCCATATCTCACTCAAGATGATAGTGTCATGTAGTAAGGCTTGGACTGGTTTGATGGTTAATCTGTACAAGTTGTTTTCTTGGACACCAATTACATTGGCAACACTTATATGAGAGTCTTTGTGCCATCCAAGAACTCTTTCTTTTGTGAAGGTAATCGTATAGCCTATGTCTTCCAAGGCAGAAATAGAGACAAGGTTTCTCTTCATTCCAGGTACATATAGTACTTCTTCTAATTGAGGATGCATATATGAATCTAGTTGGACGGTAGAAGTTCCAACTCCTCTCACATTATATATGGCATCATCTCCAATAACAACATTTAGATGTGTCTCTTTCTCAACAAAATGTGTTAGGTGATTTCTAAGACCGATCATGTGCATGGAGGCACCACTATCAATTAACCATGAATTATCATTGGTAGGGACCATATATGAGAGTGATGAGATGTTGATTTCTTCATTTCTTTGAGGTCTTATCTTCCTGGAATTGAGTTTGCTTGAATCATCAAGCTTGCCTCCCATCATGATTTTTCTCATTTTGGATTCTTCAAACACCCTTGTCAACTAGGCTAAGCAACCTAACAGCTAGGCTAGGCTAACACTTTTAGGTTTTGTTGGACTTATGACTTCCAACAATAAGCCTTTAAGGAGTATGATAGCCTTGGTAAGTTGAAGATCTTCTTCAAAGACTTGCAGAACCACAATTCTGAAATTTTCTGCAGAAATTAGCGAAACCCTAGAAACCCTAGGGCCATAAAGTCAAAATGCTCAGAATTTCAATTTGAGACTTGTTGGAGGTGTGATAAAGGAGGCCGTACACACCTATATCCTTTTTATCCCCATCGTCCAAGTTTGAAGTGTTGAAAATCCTCATAATGGTAGGTCGTATGGATTTTCTGGAAACCCTAGGAGGGTCGTATGATTTCTACAGAAGAGAGAGAGGATGGATGAAATATGTTTTGTGCAATGGGTTCTTCAAGACCTATTCTCTGATACCATGTTGATTTTTCTATAAGAAAGGTTAAGCATGAATTTCATTCAATTTTATCATTTGTCTTAACCATAACCAATAATGTTGCATCAACCAAGATCACAAGAAGAAACACCATGCACAAGAACACAAGAAGTATCATGGGAAACCCTTCTCAACAAGGGAATAAAATCCAACCAAATCCTTTTCTATATTCTTCAATAGAAATACCTTCACCACCAATAATACCTATCACACAAGAGGGTGCTGAAACCCTAGAAGACTATCGCCCAAGAGAGGTGCGCACTTTTCCCAAGAAGATGTATTTGCTGAAATTTCCAAACTTACATGAAAGATATGATTTCTCAATGGGGAATTTACCTTTACTTATACTAGACTGAACCTGTCAAAAAAAGTGTCTATTGGAAGAATAGGGCTGACCTCTCTATCTTATAATATAATTAATATTAACCATATTAATTATATTTTACATTAATTACCAGTTATATTAAGGTGGGGGTGACCTGTACCCTTTACATTACAATTAGGGTTACAGGTAGGTCTAACTCTTGAACAATAGAGCAAGGGATATTATAAACCCACTAGTGCTCATCCACTAGGGGAACATACATAGGTATGTCCATATCTCTGACTCACTACATTACACAGAAGAACCACTTCTTCACTATTTCTCAACCACTAGGACCATGTTCACCTGTGCTTGTACACAGACATGTCCACTCAATAGATCTTCTTTCCCACTGCATTACACATGAGAGTCATCTGGATTTTATCATCAAATCTCTATTCAGAGGAGGATAAAACAACATCTTCATTTCTATTCTCATGATGATGCACCCAACACTTTGGGATTTCACACGTTCACCTTGTGCTCAGCCACAAGCACGTCCAACTTTGCAGATCTCCTTTCTCACTGTGTTACACAGGAGAATCATCTGGAGTTATTCTCAACTCTCTGTAAGGAGGATGCCATATCTATGTTCCAGATCTGTCTCAGATAGGAACCACACACCCCCCCCCAGGGGCTCTCTCTTAGTTTTGTGTCCTGGAGAATGTCTCACATAGCTGCAATCATCAACATATACTTCTCATGTGGGAAGTGATCGAAGGATCTGCGCAAATTTGTCCATGATTTCATTCCTTTTTCGCATGAGGGCTTCCTCGAGCAACATTTTAATAGGATCTCCTACTCCATCATCTTTATTTTCATCCCTCAAGGGTTGTTTTTGGGCTCGGCGTGACTGATATTACAACGTCTCGATTGGTTCGAGTCCCAACTTCTTGTACCCAGATCTTGTCAGGTACATGCACGAAGAAAAATAAATGAAGAGCATATCGCTTTGATATCACTGATCTGGATTTAGGAGCAGAAGAATTGATTACAGACTGAATATAATAAATAGAGAGATATGAAGAATACTATAGATATCCAATGAACAATATCTTCTATTAAATAAATGAAATAGGCTGAAACTGTAAAACTACAAAACTGAAACACTTGCTCGAATGATGGTAGCTATCTCTGAAAAGAGATGTGGTTGCTACGTGCATTTGTCTCAGCAGAGTCATTACAATGAGGTTCCATAGGAATTTTTTATATTATTCATGAATGGAAAAACCCTAGATATCCAAAAACCTAACCCTAGAAGGTGAAACGCCAAAAGTCATGTGGGCCCCTATGGGTAAGTTGGTACCTCAACTTCCCAGGGTCGTAACTTTTGCATACGGCCTCCGTTTTAGGCACGTGATAGCCTGTTGGAAAGATATTTCAGAGAGCTACACATTACACCGTCAAACTTTGACTCTTTTTACATTTTGACTCCGGCGAGCCAAAAAAACAATGTTTAGGGCCCCAAAACGGCCCTGGAAGTACAACAAGATGTGCTAACATGAAAACATACAAAATAAGCCAGTTGCATTAGGCGAGAGGCCACCGGTATCCACCTGGAGGATGTGTAGGGCTTCAAACAACCCCAAAAGTGTAGAACCCACAATTACAAAGAAGTACGGAAGAAAGTGCTAAACAAAAATAGACAAGAGGAGCCAGTTGGAATAGGTGTGTGGCCACCACTATCCACCTAGATCAACAATCAAGTACAATTGAAGACTACATATTTTCTTATGAGAATCTTTCTTTTTGCACCAAAGGTATATGTAATACCTTCTTTTGATAATGATTTATTAGTGTCCTAAAGGAAGAAATATGTTCTCAAGTCTTAATGGCTTTCCCTACCACTTGGCTCAAAGCCACTCAACGAGCCCAATAAGCACAACAAGTGGTCAAAGATCAATAAAAAACCATCCTTTTTTCCCCATCCCCATCCCACCAATCCCTATCCTCACTCTCCTCCTCTCAAGATACACAAATTAACCCATGTTACTACAATTGTGATGAAAAATAATCTCCTCGACACAAATTTAGAGTCCCGAGGAAAGGGAAAACTGAAAAAATCGAGAGCAATGTCGCTGAGAATAGAATGAGTGTTAGTCTGGAGGAAATCCAAGTTTAAATTTAAAGGTTGGATGAGAGAGAAATATTGAGTGTTTTGTTGGAGGGAGGATAGAACCTTTAATGCTCATTGCCTAGACTACCTAATCCATATAGTAGCATTATCACTGAAGGTGATGGAGGCCGCCAAGGAGATGAGCCCCTTCATGCTCACACAAGTCATTGAAACTCTCATGAAGAACCTGCCCACATGGGAAGAGGGAGGGAGGATCAATCACACCTAAGAAGGATCAAGCACACCTAAGAAAACCAATGAGTGAAGTAGGAGAACTACAGGATCACATGGTCTAGGTATATGGAGAGGGGAATCCATTCCATTCAATGGAAAATATATGTAGGGAAATGATGGCGAGGAGTTAAGGAATAACTCATGGTAGAATCTATAGTGGCAAGGAAAAAATCTGAAGGAGGAAGAGTGGGCTAGGTATGGGGTGAGATATAATGGATTGACACATGAAGGAGGGGACAGGTGGCACGAGGATATAGGGTGGGAAACAACGATAAAAAAAAACAAGAAGAGGATGCAGAGACATGGGCCGA
>JZKD02S1763833.1:92623-108905 GCA_000966675.3 Picea glauca
GGTTAACTACATGCATGTCATTCCAATGGACACCAGTTGAGATAACAGGTGAAAGGGACAGTTGGCTATCAGTTGTAATTTGTTCACACATGCAGTGGATATGCTTATGAGCATGCACAAACAATTCATTCGATTCATTGTGATAATTCGGATTGCAGAGTTTGTGCAGAGGAGGCAGGCTGTCTGGACACGGAAATTGGCGCATGTATTTGCTAATTTGTGTATGAGAGTGTGAGACGATTGTATTGTACTGAGAGCTCTTGGATTAGAGCTTTGTATGAGATTGTTTCATGATTCATGATATACATAATATATGATAGTGGGGTTTTTAGCTTTACGCTTTCYYGRTAAAACTTATTGTGTTATGTGTTATTGATATTTCACTTTGTGCTTATGGTTGTGATCGTGGTTTAAATTGCTTCCGCAAAAGTAATAGTAGAAGCGATTCTGTATTTAACAATAGAAAAACTTGTTAGATCAGGAGAATCGCAGGAATACATTAATTTGTATCGAAATTTCTACACAAATACCTCTGTGTTTCTTAACACTATACCACACATCCATTTAATACCAAATTTACATACAAATCTTTCTAAGAAACTAAATAGACAAGTTAGAAAAGAAAAACCCTTACCTCCAATTTCATGCCTTTCTTTCTTGATTTTAAAGATTCCATTTAGATTTCCACGAAAATAAAAGTAGAACCACCTAGACAAACTACTCAAGATGCAAATTATGCGTTACAACACCAGGAACCTTGCATTTCTGTCCCTAACATTAAGAACAAAAACAATGTTGATTAGCATAAATTCAGAAATTTACTCCATCTATAATGTCCTAATTGCTTACTGAATCACAGAAGAAATCCTAGAGCAAACGAACGCCTGGATGTATATATAAAATAATGAGAATCCGTTATAAATATCATGGATTGTGAATTTCCAATTGAGGGTTTTATTTATCTCCATGGAACGCACAAAACCCTTCAGACCAACCCCAAAAACCCCTCTCCTCAACCAAATGGAACACAATAGAAACTATTTTTTCATGAATTACCTCTCATACCCCCCCAAAACACGCCCCTTCCCGTCCATGTCGACCCCCAAAACCCCTCTCCTCAACCAAATCACACACAAAGAAAGTAATGGTAGAAAATTGTCTCTCGAAGCCCACCCCAAAATGCCCCCCTTCCTGCCCATGCCAACTATTTGGTGCTAACTAAGCTATTCTGAGTTTCACAACGACTTTGTATCTGTCGCTGTGAAATCAAGATTCAAAATCGCACCACAGACTATGACTGTTGTATAATGACTATGGTATGACTAAATGACTATTAATAATTGGTCGAGTAATTAACTTGTTATATATTCTTATATATATTGTATTAATTTGTAATATATATTAATTGTATTACTATATACATATGTTTTATAGTTATTATAATACTATATACATATATTATATATATATTTTAATGTATCACCATATATATTACACACACAGACACACACACACGCACACACATATATGTGTGTGTGTGTGTGTAATATACATTGTATGACTATTAAGGGCTATGTAAAGTTGTTATAGGCTTATGGTTTTCAAGCCCATAGGGGATTTCAATATAGGTGAATAAGAATTATGTTAATATGCTCGTGAGGTTTTGGCCGAATGGTATCCATATCGTACCATAAGGCATCTAGTTAAGCAATATGGGGGAAGCTCAACCCAGGTTCGAATTCCTCCCTTACCAGAGAGTTGTGCTTGCGGGGTGTGAAATTTATCTAGCGGTTATAGTGGTAGTAGACATGCTTGATCTTGGGTGGCATATGATGGAATATCCAACAATACTGAGGGGGGCGGGGTGAATCAGTATTGCCTACTTTTTCTTATTAATTCCTTTAGTATTAAGAGCACATATTAATTATTAAATTAAGCAATATATGATGAACAAAAAACCCTTATGAACACAAGATTTATCATGGAACCCAACAAGGAAAACCACCAACTCTTTTCTTTTAACTGCAAAATTCATTTTCTTACAAGTTACATAGAAAGAAGCTATTCTTTCTTTTCGATCAACACCAACTGATCAGGATGCACCAACACCCTTGCTCACCAGCACCAACTGGTAGGAGGCTATGACCCCCTGTTTAGTCAGCTATAACAGACAAGAAAGCACCAACTCCCTCTTTTCACCAGCACCAACTGGTAGGAGGCTTCGACCCCCTGTTTAGTCAGCTACAACTGACAAGGAAGCACCAAATCCCTCTGCAGGCTCCAACCTGCCCTTGCACCACCCAACCACCCTTATATTAAAATGCAAATCAATCTCTTCTCTACATTGAATTTGACTCATGCAACCATTGCTGTAATTTCTACTTGACTGCTGCAACCTTTACTTGTATGGTCTTCTGTATCAAGTACTGGATTGCATAACTGCTACTCTATCTTCTTCTATTCTTGATCTTCAATAAGACATTGACAGACACCTTAGAACGAACAATTCTTCATCTTGGACTATGCTCCTATTTTTGATCTTCTAATATAAACCACAGAGACACTCTCTTCTCACCACTTTTTCTCGTTTATATAATCTTCAAATTGGTGTGAGATTTAAAACATTGTGTCCCTTTATTTGAACCATTGTACCTTTTCATTAAAATGATAATCTAAACTTTAATTAATATCATTTTTCCTTTTTATTCTTTATTCATGTTTTCATGATTTAACTCTCTTTTAATCATGACTGTGTATCGATTCATTTTTGTCATGAGTTGATCACAGACATGGATCGACTCATGTTTCTGTTGCGTTCTCGGTTCACCAACAGACCATATTCGATCATTTATCGATTCTCTATATTGTTCTAGTGTAACTATCTGTCAAATGAAATCTGTATGAGGCGCTCCCTTCAAACCATTTTCATATGACCAATGGCGTAGAACCACATGCTTATCAAACTTTAGCAACATATCATGTTTTTCTTTTTAAATATATTATACCATATGACCAATGGTGGTGACCTTACGTTAGGAAAGACGAGCACTTGAGCATTTATAGATTTAACGGTCACGATTCATTCTTTTGACGAGATGGATGGATGACGAGATTTAGGCACTTTTCCCTTCGGTTCTTCGTTACATCCAACCTTTCAAAACTCCTAATTACAATATTGCCGATCATATCGGACGACTCACATTACATCTCGGAACCATACAACCAACTGTGGTGACCAGGCGCTAGACCAAACACACACTTTAAGCACTTTATTAGAATCAACGGTTGTGATTCAATCACCCACTGAGATGGACGACTGTCGAGATTTCAGGTCTTCTCCCTTTGGGACTTTCAGGTTTAAAAACCTTTCAAAAATTCCGAAGTAGATTCTTCGAAATAGATTGGACGATCATGATTAATTTTGGAATCCAGATCAACCGCCGGTTTTGATCCTTACACAACTTAATCCGACGGTTGGGACTTAATCAACGTTTGATATGGATGGACACTATTTATTTTGCGAATTTTTACTTCACGTCTTCCGGTCTTTGTAAATATTCTGAATAAACGACACACATCCATAATCTCCAACGGATGAGAATACTCCCGCAGTGTTTCATTAGATCGGACGACTCATGTGTATTTCAGAACTTCAGCCTTCGGGACTTCGGAGGTTCGGACATTTTCTACTCTATTTTCCTCCGAAGTGATTACCTGCTGAATAATTCACAACACGGTGGAGACCGCTTGCTGTCGGTTAACACTCCCCCTTATACTATCCTTCCACTGCACTTGATCAACGATTGAGAGTGCTTCCGAAGTGATCTTCAGATATGACGATTCATGTCCACTTAGGGACTTCGGGACTTTAGAGTATTTTCTAGTGGTGAAACCTCCCAAAGTAAAAACTCCTGACGTGACGTAAACTTGCTGACGTCACTTGATGATTTGGCACGTGCTGAGTAGCTACCACATGTCACTCAGATTCGTGATTTACACATAGCTAAAATGCCAATTTCAACTTGACACTTGTCATTATCTGACTGTGCCACGTGTCCTTGCTGACGTGCTCTGTTGATGTGGTATGTCAATGTGTTCTGTCACATGTTCTGTCTTGTCATGGTCTGCTGCGTGGTCTTCAATGACATCACTCAAGATGATGTGGACCTTAATACTTGTCTTACTCCTTGACTTCGAAGCTTCGGCTTTCAAGTTTATTCATTGTATGTTGTGGCCAATCTTCCGATCTCTGAAATGACAAAATCCAGGCTAAGGGTGCTAGATCCTCTTCCAAGGCATGTCTCACATGTGACCTCGAGTTATGATCCAAGGCTCAATGCCTGAGTGTTTCACAATTTCGCGTTTTGTGCCTTCGAAATTATCTCTTCGCAATTTCTCCGAATCACAAATCCTCGAATTCGTTAATCTGGTGCCACGTGCCCATCTTCCAACCGATGGATAGGATTTATTCGAAACTTCGGACTTCACTATTTTGGGATCCTTGAATCCTCGATACTTACAAATCCTCTGATTCCCGATTTCCGAAGGAACTCACAGCTAACTGTCGTACAACTTCTCCCATATCTAACGGTCGAGATCATTCGTGATTAGATCGACAATTATTGTCTCTTTGACCAAAAGGTAGGGGGCCTGACAGGTCATCTCGGGCTCCAGGATGGTGATCTTCTCGTGGAGTCCAAACACCTAGATCCCCCACTATACCTTTGCACTACGCGTCGATAGGCTATGGAGAGTGTTGTGTATATAAACCTGCATAAGCTTATTCACATTTCCAATATGCGATAAATCCTGTTACATGAGATGATCAACACCGTCATTTTCCTTGATCGAACGACTGTTGAGACTTCTCACCTTTTCCTGTGCAATGGTCGACTTCTCAATATTTCCATAGGACCAGATGATACTTTTGCAATGTGCTTCTTCCTTATGAGCTTTGATCATAGGAACATTGTTGATCCTATCATGATCAACAATAATCACGAATCACTTTTGTACTGTGTTTTCCCTTATGATATTTGATCTTCATACTGTTCGCTCCTCCTCCTGATATTGCACTTTCGATCTCTGCACATTGTTTGACATCTTCTGCTGACTAATATACTTGTTGACATCAATGACAATCTCATCTGTGGTAATTCATCATTAACAACAAATCATCACATCGACTGTTGACATCAATGACAATATATCCAACAATATCCCCCTTTGTCATTGAGGGCAACACACTAACTTCATATACAAAACTCCCCCTATGAAGATGCTTTCCTCTTATGAAGTTTTTCCTTTTATGAAGTTTCTCTTCCCCTTTGAAATCAATGGCAAAGGGTTTCTTCTCCTATGATTTGTCTGTATAATTACTTCTCTGTCCACTGGTAACTTCTCCCAATCAACCTTTTTCTGTCATAACTGAATGACTCCTTCTGTCATTGATTGTTATCTCCCCCTAAATAGGTTCCAATTGATGCATCATTTTATTGAGAGATTTAGGTAGGAAGAAGGATTACTCCCAATTTTTGCCTGAGATATTCAAATACATCTTTGTTTAAGGGTTTTTGCTACTGACCATACTGAACTTGGGTAACTCTTCCTACAGACATGTTCTGAATTTCATAGCTGAATGACTCCTTCTGTCAATATTCTTTCTCTCTGTTTCTGACTACTCTCCACCTTTGTTTCTGAAAAGGTAGCTCTTCCTGACAAGGTTTCTTCCCCTGTTGATTTACTAACTTCTTATCTCAGTTGATTGGGATTTTTGTGTTTTCAAATGAGTAGTCTTTTTTTTTATACCAATTTTTGTAGTGATCGAGTCTTTTCAAAACTTAATCTAATCACTTTCTTATTTACTAACCAAAAACTTCCCTTGAGTTTTTACTGACTGTTCTCCCCCTTTGTTTCTAAAAGGGTAGCATTTTCTGACAGGGTTTCTCCTCTTGTTATTTCTATAGGATGTGATGTACATCATAATGCTACTTCTATGGATTTTGCTGTCGTACTAGAACACTGCGCAATTGTAGCTCATCTTATTTAGACAACTCTTGGATTTGCCCATTGATTCTCATCGATCTCTAATTAAGATACCAATTGTTTTTATATCATCCACCTTGACATCTGCACTCTCAACAATCTTATGTATAATATTGTAGCATCTGTATTCTTTCTTGGTAGAAGTATATCCAAGAAGGATACCTTCATCATCTTTGGCATCAAATTTTATGAGATTCTTATCAAGCCTTTTGATGCAACACTTACTTCCAAAGACCTTGAAATATTTTACCGATGCAGCTCTTCCAAACCATAGTTCACGAGGAGTCTTATTACTATTAATCCCGAGCTGACCTTTGTTCAATATGTATACTTTTGTGCTTACATCATCCCTCCAATATCCATTAGATAATTTTGCTTCATTGAGCATAGTCCTTGCAGCTTCCTGGACATAGATTTTTTATTTTTATTTTATTTATTTATTTTGAGAAGGAGTTTTAGTGTACCATTAAAATGGGATGGAAAGATTTTTTAGATAATCATCACTCAATTTTTCTTTTTGTTCTATTGTTGGAGATTCAACATTAACATCATTATTATGTGCACTAGAAGCTTCTTTATCTTTGTCTTGAGAATATTCCTCATTAGAAGTTTCGCCTACCAAACTCCTATTATAAACATCATCACTTTCAAGAGAAATATATTCATCATCTTTTTTGTTTGGTACTTTAGATTTTATTTTCCATATCTTATTTACTCTTCTTGTCATATTGTGTGAAGCATTTCTTATTGACTGTCTTTTTGAGTTCCAACAGTCATGGGATTTGTGGCCATATCTATCACAACTGTAGCATCTCATAGTGTAGCAATGTGCAGTAATATGTCCAACAAGATTGTAGTTCCATCTTACATTGTTGTTGAACCTACCAATTTGTTTTCTTCTATGGTGCCTACAATCCAAGGATTTATGATCATACTTATTACAAGAAAAACAATAACCATTAAAAATACTCTCATACTCCCTTTGATTCATCCATGAAGGTGTCTTTATTCTAATCTCACTTTAAGGTGTATGAGTAGCTTCAGGATGTCTTCCTTGATCTGATCTTTTGATTTGATACATCTTCATGGGAGGATGAGAATATTCTTTAGCATAGGAGTTTGCATTCTTGTCATCCTTCTACTGCATAGTTGTTCCTTTGGAGGTATCATCACAACACATGTCATTTTCTACATCAATCTGAGTAATAGGACTTGATCCTTTAACCATGTGTACTTGGTCATAGCCAAGGCCATATTTTTTCGAGGGAAATCTTTGTAGACTGAGAATTTTATTAAGGGCTTCAGTTCCTTTCTTGAATTTTTCAACAGTCTTTAGTTGATTCTTGAGTCCAACAACTTATTGTTTTAAATTCTTGGCTTCTTCCACGCTAATGGTTGCTTGTTGTCTTGAACTGTGAAGCTCCTCGTGTGAGGACATTAGTTGTATTTTTAAGGTCTGATTTTCTTCCTTACTTTCTAGTTGTTGTTGTTTGAGCTCTTCAAAATTTTGTTGCTCCTTATTAAGAGATTGTTCCAAGGATTCCAATCTTTCTTGATCCAATTGGACTTGGATTCTAAAGTCAACTATGATTTTCTCAAGTTCTTTATTCTTTGAACCTTGTTTCCTCCTTTGCTCCAGCATGAGATTGTTCAGTTGTTTACACCTTTGTTTATATTTTCTTAGTTCGTCCAAAGCACTTTCAAGCTCATCTTCCAGATTGACTTCTGATTCAATGTCTAAGTATTCTTCAAAAGAATCTTCATCACTTGAATTGTTGTAGACTGAATTTTGTTCTGATTGAAATGATTCATTTGAATTCTCATCTGAGTAGAGGTATTTTATTTTGTCCCAAAGTTCCTTTGTAGAGTTACATTCACCTATCTTTTCTTTGACATCATCAGGTAATCCATCAAGGATTGTATTCATTTCCATTGAGTTACTTTTATTGGATATATTTTGAGCTGAAGTCCTTAATATGCTTGGTGGGAAGTAATCAGTGATTATCGAATTCCATACATCATGTCCCAATGCCTTCAGATGACTTTCCATTCTTGTACTCCAAAATATTTATTCTTCTTTTCCAAGTATTGGAGTTCCATTCTCAGTGTAAATATTTTGTCCATCCATGTGTGCTTAATTTGATCTTCCTTTCAGTTTGTTAGCTGTGCTTAAAGGAACCTTCGCTCTGATACCAACTGATGGAATATCTAACAATACTGAGAGGGGGGGGGTGAATCAGTATTGTCCACTTTTTCTTATTAGTTACTTTAGTATTAAGCACACATATTAGTTATTCAATTAAGCAATATATGATGAACAACAAACCCTTATGAACACAAGTTTTATCGTGGAACCCAACAGGGAAAACCACCAACTCTTTTATATTAACTGCAAAATTCCTTTTCTTACAAGTTACATAGAAATAAGCTATTCTTCTTTTCGATCAACACCAACTAATCAGGATGCACCAACACCCTTGTTCACTAGCACCAACTGGTAGGAGGCTATGACCCCCTATTGAGTCAGCTACAACTGACAAGGAAGCATCAACTCCCTCTTTTCACCAACACCAACTGGTAGGAGGCTTCGACCCCCTGTTTAGTCAGCTACAACTGAAAAGGAAACACCAACTCCCTCTGCAGGCTCCAACTTGCCCTTGCACCACCCAACCACCCTTATATTAAAATACAAATCAATCTCTTCTTCTCTACATTGAATTTGACTCATGCAACCATTTCTGTAATTTCTACTTGACTGCTGCAACCTTTGCTTGTATGGTCTTCTGTATCAAGTACTGGATTGCATAACTGCTGCTCTGTCTTCTTTTGTTCTTGATCTTCAATAAGACATTGACAGGCACCTTAGAATGAACAATTCTTCATCTTGGACTCTGCTCCTATTTTTGATCTTCTAATATAAACCACATAGACACTCTCTTATCACCACTTTTTCTCATTTATATAATCTTCAAACTAGTGTGAGATTTAAAACATCGTGTCCTTTTATTTGAACCATTGTACCTTTTCATTAAAATGATTATCTAAACTTTAATTAATGCCATTTTTCCTCTTTATTCTTTATTCATATTTTCATGATTTAACTCTCTTTTAATCATGACTGTGTATCGATTCATTTTTGTCATGAGTTGATCACAGACATGGATCGACTCATTAGATCGTACTCATGTTTCTGTTGCATTATCGGTTCACCAACATACCATATTCGATCATTTATCGATTCTTTGTATTGTTCTAGTGTAACTCTTTGTCAAATGAAATCTGTATGAGGCACTCCCTTCAAACCATTTTCATATGACCAATGGTGTAGAACCACAAGCTTATCAAACTTTAGTGACATATCATGTTTTTCTTTTTAAATCTCTTATACCATATGACCAATGGTGACCTTACGTTAGGTGAGACGAGCACTTGAGCGTTTATAGATTTAATGGTCACGAATCATTCTTCTGACGAGATGGACGACTGACGATATTTTGACACTTTGCCCTTCAGGTCTTCGTTACATCCAACCTTTCAAAACTCCCGATTATGATATTTTCGATTAGATCGAACGACTCACATTACATCTCGGAACCATACGACCAATTGCAGTGACCAGACGCTAGACCAAATGCACGCTTTGAGTGTTTTATTAGAATCAATGGTTGTGATTCAATCACCCACTAAGATGGACGACTGTCGAGATTTCAGGTCTTCTCCCTTCGAGACTTTTAGGTTTGAAAACCTTTCAAAACTTTCGAAGTATATTTCTCCGAAATAGATCGGACAATCACGATTAATTCTGGAATCCAGATCAACCGTCAGTTTTGATCCTTACACAACTTAATCCTACGGTTGGGACTTAATCAACGATTGAGATGGATGGACACTATTTACTTTGCAACTTTGTACTTCACGTCTTCCGGTCTTTGTAAATCTTCTGAATAAACGACGCGTGTCCATAATCTACAACGGATGAGAATACTTCTGAAGTGTTTCATTAGATCGGACGACTCATGTGTATTTCAAAACTTCAGCCTTCGGGACTTCTGAGGTTCGGACATTTGCTACTCTATTTTCCTCCGAAGTGATTACCTACTGAATAAGTCACAACATGGTGGAGACCGCTCGCTATCGGTTAACACTCCCCCTTATACTATCCTTCCACTACACTTGATCAATGGTCGAGAGTCCTTCTGAAGTGATCTTCAGATCTGACGATTCATGTCCACTTTGGGACTTCGATGTTCGAGACTTCTAGACCTTGATGTATTTGCTAGTGGTGAAATATCCCGAAGTAAAAAATCTCGACGTGACGTAAACTTACTGACGTCACTTGATGACTTGGCATGTGCTGAGTAGATGCCATGTGTCACTCAGATTCATGATTTACACGTACCTAAAATGCCAATTTCAACTTGACACTTGTCACTATATGATTGTGCCACGTGTTCTTGCTGACGTGCTCTGTTGACGTGGTTTGTCAATGCGTTCTGTCACATGTTATGGCTTGTCATGGTTTTCCAACGTGGTCTTCAATGACATCACTCAAGATGACGTGGACCTTAATACTTGTCTTACTCCTTGACTTTGGAGCTTCGACTTTCGAGTTTATTCATTGTATGTTGTGGCCAATCTTCCGATCTCCGAAATGATGAAATCCAGGCTAAGGGTGTTGGATCCTCTTCCAAGGCCCGTCTCACATGTGACCTTGAGTTATGACTCAGGGATCAATGCCTGAGTGTTTCGTAATTTTGCGTTTCACAACTTCGAACTTATCTCTTCGAAATTTCTCTGAATCACGAATCCCCGAATTCGTTAATCTGGTGCCATGTGCCCGTCTTCCAACTGATGGCTAGGATTTCTTAGAAACTTCGGACTTCTCTATTTTGGGATCCTTTAATCCTTGATACTTACAAATCCTCTGATTCCTGAGTTTCGAAGGAACTCACAACTAACCTCCGTGCAACTTCTCCCATATATAACAATCGAAATCATTCGTCATCAAATCGATAGTTATTGTCTCTTTGACCAAAACGTAGCGGTCCTGACAGGTCATCCCGGGCCCCAGGCTGGTTAGCTTCTCGTGGAGTCCAAACACCTAGATCTCCCACTATACCTTTGCACTACTCATTGATAGGCTATGGAGAGTGTTGTGTATATAAACCTGCATAAGCTTATTTTCATTTCCAATATGGGATAAATCCTGTTACATGAGACAATCAACACTGTCATTTTCCTTGATCGAATGGCTCCTGAGACTTCTCACCTTTTCCTGTGCAATGGTCGACTTCTCAATATTTCCATAGGACCCGACAATAATTATGCAATGCGCTTCTTCCTTCTGATCTTTGATCATAGGAACATTCTTGATCCTATCGTGATCAACAATAATCATGAATTATTTCTGTACTATGTTTTACCTTCTAAGATTTGATCTTCATACTGTTCTCTCCTCCTCTTGAGCTTGCGCTTTTGATCTCTGCACACTATTTGACATCTTCTAATGACTGATATACTTGTTGACATCAATGACAATCTCATCTGTGGTAATTCATCATTAACAAAAGATCATCACATCGACTGTTGACATCAACGACAAGATATCCAACAACATATAGAAAAGGCTTGCAAAGTTACTGATTCCACTGATAAAAAAAAAACAATTATGTTAATACAATGTGACATGTATGGAAAAGGAAATTGCAACTTGAGGATTTAGATGGCACTTCGTAGGCATGTGACGTTCCTTCAAGCTATCCAGGAGAAGGTATAAACAAACAAACAAACAAAATTAAATTTTGAGGATGTTGAAGACCATAATATTCCTAAGCATGACATAATGCAAGTTATTTGGTTATGTCAAGTCATCACCATAGATACTACTAATTCATATTCATGTAGTTGTTATATAGTTGTATTTTTTTTCTTTGGACTAAATTGGTCGTTTAAGTTAGTCATTTTTAGTTGTGTTACTTAAAATTGCTCAACTTTGGTAGTATAAGACTATCCTGACTAATGCTTTTGGTCACGTGGTCACTAATTACCCATTTTGTACATGTGAAATAAGATAAGGTGCTTAGATTTGAAGGAGTTTTCAACAGTAGTTGACTTAGTGATCCGGTTGTGGGTAGTGTCGGCTATGTGCTCTTTGAGTTAGGATTTGAGGGATCTCCTAGTTTGGCCTATATATGATTTTCCACGGAAGTAAGGAATTTGGTAGAACCTTGTGCCCATCATATTGTCAAATTTGTCGTTAGCGGTTTTGAATAATTTCTTTAGGGTTTTACAAGGTTTGAAAAAGGTTTTTATATTCATTTTTGCCATGATTTTTTATATAATATCGGTGGTGCCCTTGATGTAAGGTAGAGAAAGGTGGGATAGGGGCAAGGAATTGGGAGGAGGATTTTTGGGTTTTAAATTTCAAGCAGAGAAGAAGTATTTGTTGATATGGGAGACAAAGTAACCATTGGTCATAAAGGCCTGAGTCATGTGATCTTTTTCCTCCTCAAGGAATTGAGGAGATGAGATTCAAATGGATCGAGTGGTCAAAGTTTTTAAAATTGTTGATTTTTGGGTGGGATAATGGTGAGAAAGGGCGTGAATGTATCGGTCAGTGTGCATTGGTTTTCTATAAACTTTATGGGTAAGGGAGCCATAATGAAGACGTGAGATGAGAACATCTAAAAAGGAGAGAGAATTATCCTTTTGGATTTCCATAGTGAATTGAATAAAGGAGGATATGCTATTAATATGGTTGAAGAAAGAAATAAAAACACCCTAATAACTTTAATCGTGAGGATGGCTACAAACTCAACCAATCATGGAAGACCTTGACTTGAGTTTTATGGTGTTGAGTAGACCTTAGTCTAGCTTAGGAAACCTTCCTTGGTGGATTTTCTAGCCTCAGCTCGGGGGTGAACTATTGTTGAGAGTTTATGAGTAGTAGGTCTATGGTTGGGAGGAACTTCTGAGGTCTGCACGCTATTGAAGAATTATTGAAAAGAAAAGTGTTATTTTATATGTGTTTTTATGCTATTAACTCTGTGAATGCTTATATAATTTTTGTATCTTTTACTATACATGTTTATGCCTAAATGGTATGATGTTTCATCGCATAATCCTTGCATTCGCAGAGCATGTTATAAATCAAATGGTATCAAAGCAAAGAATAGAGGTAATGTGACTTAGATGGGTGGTTGGGTACACTACAATCTCCTATGCCTTAAGGTCGCTTCATAACCTATTTATACCATTCAATTCATCTTCTGAGAATTTGAAGTTGAGTGTGTAGGTTATTTTGAGACGTGGATCACTCTTGGAGACCTGTCATAATTCTCCACTTCAACCTAGGAAAATTTATCATTGACGACATTAAATTCTAGGTGAGTTATTTTCCTTCTTCTTTCTTCATTTCCAACATTATGGTTTCTATCTCATTAAATGAGTTTTCAATTAATTAACTTTAGTTAGTTGACTCCCTTTCCTCATTCAATTTTCTAGTAAAACCAAATCTAAAACCTAAGTAAATCACCCTAATCACCTATAAACATTTGTTAGCAGTAATAATATCTTAAAGTCCTAATTTTTCTAGTGGTTTTCCTTCTTTTGATCCTCATTTGTCTCACCTTAGGGCTTCTTGATTTATTCCTAAAACCTAGTGGCAACTCCATTCTCCTCTTTTCCCTCTTTGGTACTTGTGTATGTGCTTAGGTTGTCTTCCCTCCTTTCCCTTGTGTTACATGTTGTAGCACAAATCCATTTATTTGATATACAATGCAGAAGATTCAGTGGAAAGAAAAGAAAGACCCACATTTGCAGGTTCATGAAAGTGTTTATAATGAGAACTAGCCAGATCATATTGAAGTTCCTATTTAAGCCCAAGAAGAGGTACATAAAAAATTTATGCATTAATTGTAAACTTGCATTAAAACAGATGTTGCTAAATGTTGTTGTCTCTAATTAATTATGATTATGAAGGTTTATAGGTAGAACTTGAATACTCTAAGTAGTTGTAAAATTTTTGAAGCTTTTCATTTCTACTCATTTCTTGAATCATATATTGAATTATTTGGATCCATGTGAACCAACTGACCTAAATTTACATGTTTAGATTATCTACTAGAAGGATAGTGAAAGCACTTCACAATAAATACCCTTTCAAAGGTCATGCTAACCTATTTGATTTGTAATTTTTCCCTTCAATTTCATCTCCTACAAATGCAAGAAACTAGTTCAAGTTTGTTTTTAACTAATTAGAATAGGCATTTTATTAACATCTTATCTAATTTATTTATTTTAATTGTTTTTCTTATATTTTCAATTTGTTTTTACTCAATTCTTCATTGATATATTAAATTATTTGGATACATGTTAACCAAATAACTTAACTTTACATATTTAGATTATCAACGATAAGGATAATGAAAGCACTTCACATTGAAATTTATGTGAACCTACTTATTTCATTTAAATATTTTATATTTATAATTTAAATATAAAATATTTAAATAGTATAATTAAATAAATTTTAACATTTAAAATAACCTACTTATTTCATAAATATTCTCTTCAATTTCATTTCCTAAAAATGTAATTGACTTATTTGAATGAGCATTTGATTGATTAGAATAAGCATTTGATTGGCACTTGATCTAATTGATTTATTTTAATTGTTTTTCCTATATTTTCAATTGTTGAGTTGAATAATTACCTTGTAAAATATGTCTATAAAATAACCTTCTATTGCACTAAGGCATTGGTAGGTGCTAGAATCCTACAAAATATTGGCAAGCCTTGCTACAGTTAAACAACTAATTCACCAAAACTACTATTTATAATAGTTCTTTAAAAAAATAGCATAAATATATCTTATAAATCACAATCAAGTTCATATCTTGTTATTTAAATAACAATTTAATAAAATATATATATATATATATATATATATATATAATCTTAGTTAGTTGTTGGATAAAACAATAGATATTACTTTAAACAAAGGTTTGAATTGAAGGATTATAACTATGTTTACAAGTTCTTTGTGTGAATTAGAGAAATCAAAGCCAATGACACAAGTTGTATTCATCGATACTCCAATTTTCATTTTAGGTAAACCTTAAAAAAGAAAAAAACTAAGAGAAAGATCCCATAATTTTTTCTCCATGATAATAAATTTTCATAAACTTAAAATTTCATGATATGCCATCTCCAAAGGCAATGCTCATGATATGACATTTCCAAAGGCAATGCTACCGACATCCTATAGCTTGTCCCATGAGTAAATTATGCACTACCTAGCACATGTGACACTTTGTTAATACAAATGGAGAACATGCCATGGAGTGCCCACTAAGCCAAAGATACAATTGTTCATGAATTGAAAAAAAAATATAATTTATATATACATCTAGCACTAAGTGGGTTTTTTATCATTAATTTTATTTGATTAGAGTTATTATTAGTCCCTGTTTTGGTAGGACTATAGCAATGAATTTACTGTTGTTTTGACATTAATTTGTTTTTCATTTTAAATTTGAATATGAAAATTATTATTTAACTTAAGAAAATAAATATATATTTTTTATACAATAAAATTATTTATTTATTATTTATTTTTAATTGATTAATATATTTGAAATCTTATTATTGCCTTCACGTTTTTCCATATTTAATATAAATTACATAATTAATACACCTTTATTAAATTGCCACATAAATCCATACATATATGTTATAAAAACGGGGAAGCTCTGACTTAATTAATGTACCAGTGCACTCATGTGAACAGAGTACCCCATCTACGGGCAAATGTCCACGTAAACCAGTCGAATTTAACGTCTGGCGGGGAAAACGAGATTTACATTGGGAAAACGAGATTTACAATGTGTGTACAGTTTAACTTAATATAAAACTTTTAGTCGAGTGGCATAGGAATAAGTTAATCAGTTATCATGATTCATATTCTTTTCTGGGCAATGGCAGGATATTAAAGTTTGGATGGTTACCAAGCTACCAATGTCTCCACAAGATTCTCCACAGGATATTAAAGTTTGGATTGATACCAAGCTATCATTGAGGAAGGTTCTCCACAAGATTCTGGTCTCCTACAACTGGCAACCAAAAACAGTGAGATGCTCCCCTCCACAATCTTTAAATATTGACTTGCCCGAGGGACACACTCTTGCTTTTTTCGACGGAGCAGCTCAGTCTAATGGCACTTGTTGCGGAGCAGGTG
>JZKD02S1763844.1:13696-23833 GCA_000966675.3 Picea glauca
GAACTACAAAGAAAGTTTTCAAGAAAATCTTATGCACCAAAGAAGACAACTCATCATCAGATGAAGATGAAGTCAGTGATAGTGAGACAGGAAGAGTTCTATTCATGGAAAAAAAGACTCTGACAAAGAAGACTCTGAAGAAGAATATGAAGAAGTTGAAGAAGAATATGAAGATTTCAAAGAAGAAATTGAAGAGGCGTAAGTTGACTATCGAGAAGAATTAATGTGTGCCATAGAAGTTATCAGAAGAGAAGAGAAGAAGAAGAGGAAACTACAAGAAGAATTAGACAAGAAAAATGACACTCGAGAACTAGAACAAATGATCACAAAATTGAAGGTTCAAATAGAAGAAGATAAAAGAATTGAAGAAGCACTCAAATAAAAGCTAGAAGAAAAGGACAGGATCATTGGAAACTTGGAATCAAAGATTTTCACACTAAGAAAGGATATTCAAAATAAAAATATGAAGAATAGATCAAAAGTTTTGGATGACATTATCAGTAGTCAAAAATCTCATCTTGACAAGATCAGACTTGGATACACTCAGACAAAAAAGGGATCAGGCTCCAAAACAACAAAGCAAGAAACATATCCAAAAATCTATGTAGAAACAATCAAAGGGGATAGAAGGATATATAAGGAAGATTACAGGAATACTCCTCCACCAAGAAGAGTTAGATTTTAGAATCAACAACCAACAGATAGGCTTCAAGAATAACAAGGATTCATAAGACCACCTACCTTCAGAAGATCCTCAACTCCCAGGTATCAAACTATATTTTTTGGTTTATGTTATGCATGTAATAATTTTGGACATAAAGATGTGAATTGCAGAGCTAACAACAAGAACAATAACAACTTTGAGAATCATACACAAAGGGGTTATTCAAGAAGACCTAGTGAAACACAAAGAAGAATTTACAACGGGTTTGAATTTTTGAGCACTGAAGTGGAATGTTACAAATGTAACAATTTTGGACATGTGGCCAAATATTGCAGAATGACAGACCCTCCTAAAGAGCCTCAACAGAATAACAATAGTCATAGACATGAAACATGGTTGGTATGTTGACAATGGGTGTTCAAAACAGATGACGGATGATAGAGACAAGTTTCTTACATTATGAAAGGAAAGAGATGGATCTGTCTCCTTCGGAAATGATGATTCATCCAAAATCATTGGAAAAGGCACAGTCCGAATTGGGAACAAGAATAAAAAGACAGAAAATGTTATACTGGTAGAAGATATGAAACATAATCTTCTAAGTGTGAGTCAAATGTGTGACCAAGGTCATAAAGTTACTTTCAATTCACAAAAGTGTGAGATAAGAAAATAAGGCTCAGGGAAATTGGTTTCTATAGCTGCAAGAACTTCAAACAACATATATGTGTTAAGTGAATTTGGAAATGAAAAGTGTTGTCTAGGAAAGGAAGACGAAAGTTGGCTATGGAACAGAAGAATGGGTCACATGCATTTTGATAACCTTGTCAAAGTGAGCAAAAGAGAAGCAGTTAGAGAAATTCCCTAGATCATGAAACCAACCAACACTTTATGCAAGCATTGTCAACAATGAAAGCAAACAAAGACTAGGTTCAAATCAAAGAAATATTCAATGACAAGACCACTGGAAATTGTGCATACTGATCTAGTTGGACCGACTACAACAAAGGGATTAAAAGGTGAGAGATACTTTATGCTATTAGTTGATGATTATACAAGAATGACTGTAGTTTTCTTTCTCAATAATAAGTCAGAAGCTTTTGAAAAATTCAAGATCTACAAGGAAATGGTTGAAAATGAGATGGATTCAAGAATCAAATGCTTGAGATCTGATAATGGAGGAGAATTCACCTCAAAGAAATTTATGGACTACTGCAACAATCATGGAATAAAAAGACAATTCTTCGTTGCTAGGACACCTCAACAAAATGGAGTTGTTGAAAGAAAGAACATGACAGTACAGGAAATGGCTCGAACAATGATAATGGATTCAAAATTGATAGATACTTTTTGGACACAGGCAATGCATACAACAGTTCACATTCAAAACAAAGTAATTCTCATAAACAACACCGACAAAACTCCTTACGAACTATGGAAAGGAAGACCAACAAATCTAAATCAATTCAGATTTTTTCGAAGCAAATGCTATATCAAAAGAGAGGATGGCAGAATGGGAAAGTTTGACTCTCGCATAGACAAAGGAGTACTTGTTGGTTACTCAAGTACAATGAAAGAATACAAGTGTTACAATCTAAGATTGAACAAATTTGTGGAAAGCATCAACGTGACAATTGATGAAATAGGCAGACCAAAATCAAAGGAAGAAGAAAATGAATCAATGAAACAACCCTTAGAAGGAGAAATAGAAGATGAAAATGAAGTAGAAAAGGAAGTTGAAGAGAATCCGACAGAAGTATAAGATGAAGTTCAACAAGTGCCTCCAAAGACACCCAGTAGACAAGTACAAAAGAATCATCTTTCAGAACAGATTATCATAAACAAAGATGTAGGAGTTGAGACTAGAAGAAGAATCCATTCACCAGAACAAACACACCTAGCACTCTCATCTACAATTTAACCAAACTATTTTGAAGAAGCCAACAATGATGAATTTCGGAAAAAGGCGATAGATGAAGAATTGGATCAAATAGAGAAAAATGACACTTGGGAACTAGTTCCAAGACAAAAGAATAAGAATGTGATCGGCACAAAGTGGGTCTTCATGAATAAATTGAATGAAGATGGACAGGTTACAAGGAACAAAGCTAGATTGTTATGTAAAGGATATCCACAGGTTGAATGAATAGACTTTGAAGAGACATTTTCCCTAGTTGCCAGAATGGAAGCAATCTGTTTTCTTTTAGCTTATGCATGCTCCAAAAATATTAAAATGTATCAAATGGATGTAAAATCATCTTTTCTGAATGGGAAACTTGAAGAAGAAGTCTACATTGAACAAACAGAAGGATTTCAGTTGTCAGAGAACACAGATTATGTGTGTAAACTAAAGAAGGCCTTGTATGGTCTAAAACAGGCTCCTAGAAGATGGTACTCTAGATTGGATAAGTATCTGTAACATGCAGGGTTCAGAAAAGGAAGTGCAGACAACAACCTATACATCAAGGTAAGTCAAGGTAATATTTTATTAATTGAAGTGTATGCTGATGATATTATTTTTGGTAGTGATCATGACAGGTTAAGCAAAAAATTGCAAAAGATATGCATAATGAATTTGAAATGTCGTTACTTGGAGAACTATCCTTCTTTCTGGGACTTCAGATATGTCAAAGCAACCAAGGAATTTTTATTTCTCAAACCAAGTATATCAGAGAAATGCTAAGGAGGTTTGGAATGGAATATTGCAAACCAGTTATCACTCCCATGCAAACCAGTTGAAAGTTGAGCAAAGATGATGATTCAAAGTCTACAGATCATAGGCAATACATGTCAATGATTGGCAACCTACTATATGTGGCAGCATATAGACCAGATGTAATGTAGGTAGTCAGACAAGTGGCATGATTTCAAGCAGAACCAAAGGAATCACATGTATTAGCAGTAAAAATGATTTCCATATATCTCAAAGGAACAAAAGAGTTTGGATTATGGTATCCGAAAGGAAAGGATCTATCCCTTATTGCCTACACAGATGCATATTGGGTAGGTTGTATTGATGACCGACGAAGTAGCAATGGAGCAACATTCTACTTGGGTGAGTTTTTAGTATCATGGCTAAGCAAGAAATAATCATTAGTATCCTTATCTACAACTTAGGCAGAGTATATTACAACAACATCATGTTGTACACAGGTTCTTTTAATGCAACAAACTCTGACAAATATACAGGTTGAGTATGATGAGCCCATTCCAATCTATTGTGATAATACAAGTGCCATCAGTATCTCAAAGAACCCCGCAATGCACTCCAAGATGAGGCAAATTCCAATCAAGTATCACTTTCTATGGGAACAAGTTCTAGAAAATAACATCAGAGTCGAGTATGTGGGCACAAAATAACAAGTGGAAGACATCTTTACAAAACCACTTCCACGGGAAGCCTTTGAGTATTTTTGCTAGAGACTCGAAGTTATTTCTACTCCAAAATGAATGATTTTGAATGATTATCTTATATGTCTTAGATGTACACGAGGAAGCACCATAAAGAGGATTGTTTAGTTAGGGGGAGCAACCCCGGATGGAAATATACCTTTGCCATTGATGACAAAGGGGGAGAGATTCATCAGATGTAGAGGACAGAGGCATGGTTCTAGGGGGAGCAATGGTCACAAAGATGAAGAGGACATAGGCATGTTGCCAAGGGGAGCATGAGTGACATGACTTCAGTATTGCATGACATGATTTTATTTTTGCATCAAAGTGTTTCCATCAATGCCAAAGGGGGAGATTATTGATTAAGATTGGTTGTCATTGATGTCAACCCTTGAAGAAAGCCTGGTAGCACAAAGGTTTGGGTAATGGACCCAAGTTTTTTTGAGGTAAATATGACTTGTTATTGTCTTTTCATGGTTGATAATAAGTAGAAATGGATGAACTCAAAAGTGGTCCCCTTATGGTGAAATCCCTCATGGGAAGACGCTTTGTAGATTGAGTTATCCTAGAAGTATGGTTAGAGAACCCATGCTTATTTGTGGAATAATGAGATGAAGGTCAGTGAATTTGTCAGTGAAACTATCCTATATGGATATTGCTTGTCATGCAATTTCTGGTGGTATGTGGAACGTCACATAACTCCTCACGGTTAGAGAGTTATGACCATGAGAAGTTGGAGAACCCAGGTTTAGGTAATGGACCCAAGTTTTTTTGATGGATAATTGTAAGAGTTTTGATATATTTGTAGGTAATACTATTCTATATGGATCGTACATGTCATTCCATTTCTGGTGGTATGTGGAATGTCACATAACTCCTCACGGTTTGAGAGTTATGGCCTTACGAAGTTGGAGGACCCTCTCATGTCATCTAGAATCCCCAAAAGGTCAAAGTAGTCAAAATGGTTTAAGAGATTTTAGAAGGTAAATAATAAATTGAAGTGATTATTGTACTATAATTCAAAGTGAATACAAAATAAATTATTTAAATAATAAATTTAATAGAGAAATTAGAAGTGGGTTAACCTTAAAATAAGGAAAGTGGTCAAAGTGACCTAGAATATGTTTTTAAGGAAGCTACTTGGAGAGTATAAATAAGAGGCAAAGCTATCTCATTTAAGACACACTTGAGAATATTGAATACCTATAGGTGTCTAACGTAACCAAAAGATATCTTAGCCGAATATCCGAGGGAAGGTGAAGAAAAGAAGGCTGGAATTCAAGGAAGGATAAATTCTTTTGATGATGTTTTCTAAGGTATGTTATTTATGTTGATGTTTGGACAACATCGGGAAGACATTCTCTAAAGATAATAATTAATAATATAATTATTATTGATTATTAAATATAGTATATAATAAGTAAATGATAATATTAAGTAGTTATTGATTATTCAAGGGACACATCCTTTCATGGATGGTCACCTTATGTTCCCTATATATGGAACACTCACTATTGTAATAATATATTGAATATCTCTCATATCTCATACGAAGTAAAACAACATGGTATCAGAGCAGGGACTAGGCCTTACTCCTTCACGGGAGGGCCTAGGAAAATGACAGAGACAGAGGCACAGTGTCAGAACTAAATTTTCTTTGAACATTCTTGGGCATCTATTGGAAAGCATTGGGACAAATTTTATGAGAAAAATAAACCAACAATGGTTACAGCATGTAGCATGTTATTAGGGTTGGTAAAGAGATTGGCACGCAGAGTGATATTTTCTATTGTGGCTTGCCACAGCAGACTCGGAATCATTTATGACAATAAAATATCTTCTCTGCTCGGCCCCCCTGTGGCTTTGCCATTCATGTAATTTCAAAAGAAGCATGTGGATATGGCCTCTGAGCTGGTTTGGATATATTTTCGTAGCTGGTTCATCGTAAATAGGATTTCACATGATTTCGTCAAATCCATTTCAAGTGACTCCAGTGCACAAGAAAGTGGCGAGAAGGACAGACGCCCTCATCCTGTTAATATATACAACCACTGCATATCATTTTCCTCGTTGGTTTATATAAAATAGCTTCTCAACATTTGAAGGGTGTATTATGGATTCAAAGCGTATGGTCCCATGGCATTTTACAAATATAAAATCTCATACATTAATATAACTCGGGTATTCTCACAAGTAATTTATCTTCCCCATAATTTGAATGCAGTGTCTTGAAACAAATGCATGAGTCCATTTATATACAACGAATCACTGATATCAAAATAGTCATACGTCGAAGATTGGCTCTGAACATGGATATTTCAATTGTATATTGCCAAACTGCAAAGATTGAGTTGTCCCACAATAAATGTATGTACTTGTCAAAAGAAGGTGATGAGTGATGAGTGTTTTATTTGATGAACCAGATACAAAATCATTGCCTGAAGTATTCTTTGATCTTCGCTCCTTGAAACATTTGCGAATGTGCATAAGCATGAAGTTGTTGCCAAACGCTTTCAGGAATCTCACAAACCTCCAACATCTTAACTTGACTGGTTGCCATGATTTTCATATGCTACCAGATTCTTTTGAGAATCTTAAAAACCTCCAATATCATCTTAACTTGTATGGGTGCTCTCATTTGGAAACACTGCCACAATCCTTCAAGAATTTAATCTGACTTAAACATCTCTATTTAAGGAGTTGCTACCAGTTGACCCTCTCAAGTGGAACACTCAGAAATATTAGAATTCTCCAAAGCTTAGACCTGTCAGAGTGTCAGAAAATGGAAGTATTGCAGAGTAATCAGTGGATTACTAGATGAAGGAACCAAGACATTGGTTTCACGAGGAAACCTCGATATGTCTTGGGGGACATTGGTTCCATGAGGGAGCCTCAATGTGTCCTAGATATGTTTGAGGTAGGGATCAAGAGGGAGTACATCGTTCCTCACAACCCTCAACAGAATGGAGTCATGGAGAGGTAGATTAGATCTATTGTTGAGACAATCAAGGTGATGATTCATGATCAACATTTACCTATATTTATGTGGGCAGAGGCATCCATAACTGCAATGTATGTTCAGAACAAAAGTCCTTGAGAAACATGACTCTCGAGGAGGCCTTCACCTGAGTGAAGCTTGAGGTTGGACACTTCAGGGTATTTGGGTGTCCAGTATGCATTCATGTACCCAAGGAGAAAAGGATAAAGCTAGACCCTTCAGGCAGAAATGGTACATTTGTGGGGTATAATGAGTCTTTGAAGGAATACTGGAACTAAATCCCTGGTCAGAGATAGATTGAGGTGAGCAGAGATGTTACCTTTGAGGATGAGGTATCCTTTAAGAGATCTAAAGGGTATCACATGGAGATTGATCAAATTGATCCAATTGATCTCATTGATCATGTAGCTCCAATTGATGTTGCCAGAGATATTGTAGTAGGTCAGAAGAGACCTAAATGGGCTCGTCAGACTCTACAGGAGGCAGAAGAATATGCATCTCCTCGTGGTACCTTCCAAGTGAGAAAGAGACATTAGAGATATTCATGCTATGCCGCGGCTATGAGCCACATCATTGATTCTGAGCCTTCATGTTATGAGGAGGCATCTAGTATGGAGAGATGCCATGATGGAGGAGTATCAATCCATCATGGAGAATGATGTGTGGTATATTTTTCCGAGACCTGAAAGGAAGTCTGTAGTGACTTCCAAATGGATCTATAAGATCAAACATACAACTAACAAAAGCATCAAGAAGCACAAAGCAAGTTTTGTTTCTAGAGGATTCTCTCAGGTGGAGGGAATAGATTATGAGGAGACATTTAATCCTGTTGCTCGATACACTTCTATTCGAATGATTATTTCCCTCGCAGCATCCATGGGTTGGAAACTACATTAGATGGATGTGAAGACAACCTTTCTCAATGGATAGATTGGGGAAGAAATATACATCGAGCAACCAGATGGTTTTGTCATACATGAGAAGGAGTCTCATGTGTGTAGGTTGAATAAGGCCTTCTATGGACTCAAGCAGGCACCTCGAGCTTGGTATGCGAGGATTGATGGACACCTGATGAGTTTGGGCTTCAGCAAAAGTGTTGATCCCAACCTGTACTACAAAACTGTTAATGGTGAGGCCCTGATTTTGGTCCTCTATGTTAATTATTTATTCCTCACAGGTACATAGAATTTTTTTTTTTAATGCAAGTATGTGTTGGCCTCTGAGTTTGAGATGAAGGACCTTGGTATGATTCACTACTTCTTGGGACTAGCAGTGTGGAAGAGAACTGATGAGATCTTCCTGAGTAAGGGGAAGTACATAGTTAAGATATTCAAGAAGTTTGAGATACCGAACTTCAAGCTCGTGACTACACCAATGATGATGAATCTAAAGAAACTAAGTGAGTCTTCATCCGATTATGATGAAATTGATCTAACCCTGTATAGAAAGCTGGTTGGATAAATGATGTATCTGGTTAACACCAGACCAAATAATTGCTATGCAGTGAGTGCACTTAGCCAGTTTATAAGTCACCTGAGATAGACACACTAGATTACTGTGAAGCATGTGTTGAGATACTTGCGAGGCACAGTTCGACATGGTCTGAGATATAATTCCAGTATTGATATGATATGGCAAGAATATATTGACTCTGATTGGGCAGGGAGCGCAATGGATAGAAAGATCACCTTCACATGTTGCTTCACTTTGGGATATTCCATGGTTTTCTGGTGTAGCAAGAAACTAACTTGTGTGGCTTTGAGTACAACAAAAGCATAGTACATTGCATTAAGTATGAAAATTCCATGAAGCAGTGTGGCTTCACAAGCTCCTTGTATATTTATTCGAACATGTGCTAGATTCCACCATTATTTATTATGGTAACCAAAGTTGTGTGAAGATCTCTAATAATCTAGTGTTTCATGACAAATCGAACCACATTGAGATCAAGTACCATTTCATCCGAGACATGGTGCAGAGGAAGGAAGTATTGGTGTAGTAACTTCCTACAGATGAGTAGGTTACTAATGTTCTTACCAAACCAAGACGAAGTTCAAGTACTTCTGTGACATACTTGGCGTGGTAGAGAATGCCTCCCTCATTGAGAGGGAGTGTTGATGTTTGCAGCTTCCTGAGACATTCTCCAGATCGTACTCCTATGTGACTGAGTTAATTTGATCTGTGATGACACTTATCCGAGAAGGGATAAGTGGGGCACCTATTTGAGAAGGGATAAGTGTGGTTGGGCTTATAACCCAACGTCCCATGTGGAGAGAACATGAGGACATGTCAAGGGAGTTGACCCTTGACGTCATACACTATGGGAGTTGACCCTAGTGTTTCTAGAGGGTGTAGCCTCTAGAAGTCCACATGGAGTGCCATGTGTGACAAACTTTCTCCAGATCTTACTCCTCTATGAATTGAGTTGAGTTGATCTGTGAGGAAACTTATATGAGAAGGGATAAGTGGGGCACTTATTCGAGAAGGGATAAGTGTGGTTGGGCTTATAACCCAACGTCCCTTGTGGAGATAACATGAGGACACGTCCCATGAGGACCCTAGTGTTTCTAGAAGGTGTAGCCTCTAGAAGTCCACATGGAGTGTGCCATGTGTGACAAACTTTCTCCAGATCGTACTCCTCTCTGAATTGAGTTGAGTTGATATGTGAGGATACTTATTCGAGAATGAATAAGTAAATTTGGGCTTATATCCTATTCTCCCATGTGGAGAGAACATGAGGACATGTCAAGAGAGTTGACCCTTGATGTCCCACACTATGGGGAGTTGACCCTAAGTGTTCCTAGAGGAAGTAGCCTCTAGAAGTCCACATGGGAGTGCCATGTGTGAAAAATATTTTAGTACTATGGTGGTTTTGTACCACTGACAGAGACTGTGTGTCTCTGGACAGTAGTTGTGTACTACTATGGAAAGATACCTCCCTAGATAAGAGGGAGTGTTGATGTTTCAACATCAGGCATAACTTCTCCTACATTGGGTTGCAGACCAAGGGAGATAGGATACATTTATCACAAAGGTGAACTTGTGATAAATAGGCCCAGACGTAGTCCTTCTTTGATCATGACAA
>JZKD02S1763844.1:56485-77145 GCA_000966675.3 Picea glauca
ATTCCATAAACCTAGAATATTATGGAATCCACATACCCTTTTCCATAGAATATACTAACTAGATCCAAAAACCAAAGACATGAAATACGGTACTACACATATAATATATTATCAAAGAAAAAACAAGCTACATGAAATTTGGACATTTGAACAAAAATTTACAAGTTAAATGAGTACATCAATAAAAAAAAACATACTAACCTTTCAAGTTCAAAATCCGAGCTATGTAGTTCGAGAATTGCATTTGTTCAACCGGTGGGTGACATAAAAAATAAACTACTCAAACAAAAGCCAAGAACAATGTCGCAACTATAGCAATTGTGTCACAAAGTCTCTTAAAGTCAGGCTTATATAGATCAAGTAGTCAACTAGCCATTAACACTGACCACTGAGATAGGGAAATTTTTCGTCACTATTGTCATGAACTTTCATGTAAATAGCGACAAAAATCCCGACCAAGTTAAAATAACCTATTCGTCGATATTGTGACGAACTTTCATGGCAATATAGACAAAAATCCTGCCTTATTTAAAAAAAAAGATGAAACTAATGAAAACGTGTAAAATTTTCGTGGAATAATTCTCCCATATGTAGTAGTGTTGGAAAGCCATTGGCTCTCTGACCCTGTTTCAATCCATGACTATGTTGACCGCATTTCATGGGTGTTATTTTCAACCCCACGATATCCTTCTTGCTTTCCTAGTCTAGTTAAGTGGAAATATTATGGAGGCCGATGTCGAGGTGGTTGATGCACCTCTCAACTATAATTTACTACTAGGGCATAATTGTACTTATGCCATGACAGCCATTGTGTCATTAGTTTTATTCACTTTATGTTTTACTCATGAAGGGAATATAGTGATGATTGATTGGTTTTCCTTTGTGCACGCTAGTCCTAGTGCATTTGTTGGACCTTCGGTCCCTGTGATTGAAAATTCTCAGCAGGAAACTAAGGATGTTGGTGTCGGGATCTATTCCTCATTGATGGGTAGTTTTGATTTCATGGCACCAATTCACCATATTCATGCCATTTCCATTGAGTCTTCATCGTCGATGAGGTCTGTTCCTTTTTGTACTTCATATTTCAATGACCCTTGGACCCTAACTTCCCTAAATATGTCATATGAGGGTCAATCACCCATTGGGATGGAAATTCCATTGTCAGGAACATAATTTGTGTATCAAGTTATTCTAGACATTATTGTTGACCTAGATCCTTCCTCCTCACAGATGGACGAGGTGGATCCAGTTTTATATCCCATTTGGGCTGCTCAAACATATTTTTCACAAGATTTCTTCGACGATACTTTACCTTCGGATGAAGCAATATTAGAGGCCATGTTTGGTCATGATAAGCCTTGGGATGATATGCATCATCGATCCTATTTTCTCCTAGATCTTGTTAGGATTTAACATGATGACTTTAGATCTACCTTGAGTGATATGGTTGGTCAAGTCATTTTTTCATTAGATACGCATGGTATTTGTGATGAAGGAAATATGGAGAATATTTATCCTACTGCCACGATCGACATCTCTCGTACCCCTGGTAAAATCAAGAATATATATATCAATGTGGATTGTTCTCCTAAATAAATTTAGATATTTACTAATATCTTCGAATAATTATTAGATGTATTTGCTTGGTCATATGAAGAGATGTCAAGGATCGACCCCAACATTTTCAAGCATGAAATTAAAACCTATTTGAATGCTAAACCTTTTCGGAAATGTCTTAGAGTTGTTAATCCTAGGAAGGCCCCCATTATTAAGGAAGAAGTAGAGAAGATACTCAATGATGGTTTCATATACCCGGTTCCCTTGACCAAATGGGTGTACAACCCCGTTCCTGTAGATAAAAAGAAAGGAACCATCTGTGTGTGTATGGATTTTAGGGACATGAACTAGGCATGTCCTGAAGATAACTTCCCCACTCCTTTTATTGACTAGATTCTTGACGAATGTGTAGGAAGTGAAGTATTTTCCTTTATGGATATATTTTCAGGGTATAATCTAATTCATATCAAACCCGAGGATCAACACAAGACTATGTTTATTTTTCCTTGGGGTACCTTTGCATACCAGAAAATTCCTTTCGATATTAAAAACATCAGAGTGACCTTCCAACATGCCATGGCCTTTCATTTCATGATCTTAAACATATCATCAAAGTTTACCTAGATGATCTATCTTCTCACTCTCGTAAGAGGGTAGATCACTCAACCCACCTTCGACTAGTATTTGAGAGATGTCATTATTATCGCATTCAGTTGAATCCTCACAAGTGAATCTTTTGCGTTAGGTCTCGTCGTATTTTAGGATTCATAGTTTATGAGCATGGGATTATTTTGGATCCTATGAAGGTTGAGGAAATACTTTGATTTCCTCCCTCGTGCAACATTTGACAACTTCAAGGTTTACAGGGGAAGGCTAACTTCCCGCGTCATTTCCTAGTGAACTATGTCAATTTAACTAAAGGTTTCATGCATCTTTTGAAGGACACTCTGTTTATATGGGATGAGTGAGCCCATGAATCCTTCAATT
This sequence comes from Picea glauca, assembly GCA_000966675.3. Taxonomy (NCBI): domain Eukaryota; kingdom Viridiplantae; phylum Streptophyta; class Pinopsida; order Pinales; family Pinaceae; genus Picea; species Picea glauca. The sequence goes on from JZKD02S1763844.1 coordinate 59,030, forward strand.
CTCTTAAGAAATATTTGGTATCGACGCCTCTGTTGAAGCCCCCAGTCTATAATAGAGACTATTTTCTTTATATTGCCACGTCTGAAGGGATAGTTGGTATGGTACTGGTTCAGAAGGAAGATGAACTCCATGAGCACATTGTCTACTATCTTAGTCAAAACCTAGTTGGTCCTTAAATTAAATTCTCTCACGTAGAGAAGCTAGCCTTGGCCGCTATACATGTGGTTCATAGATTACAATGTTATATCCTACTTTTCAAAACTACCATAGTTGTGGATATCAATCAATTTCGATACATACTTACCAGACATATCATATGGGAGAAATACAATAAGTGAATTTTTATTCTACAAGAATTTGATCTTGATTTTGTTTCTGCGAAATCTAAGAAATCGCTATTTTTTTCCAAATTGATGTCAGACTTCCCTATACTAGATGAGGACATTTTTCATGATGATCAGTTCATGGATGAACATATTTTTATTATCTCATCTTCATACCCCTGGTATGGAGACATTTTGATATACCTTCAAACCTTTAAGCTACCCCAACATCTTTTGAGAGACAATCGACAACGTATACGTCATTAGGCTAAGAACTACCTTATTATCAAAGACACTTTCTATCATCGAGGGGTGGATAATATTTTATGTCGTTGCTTGACTCATGAGGAATTTGAAGTTGTTCTCAATGATTGTCATAGTGGGGCATGTGGTGGTCATTTATCTGGGCTTGTGATAGCCCAAAAGATATCGCGAGCCGATTATTTTTTGCCATCAATTTTTAAAGATTGCGTTGAATTGGTCAATAAGTTTCACCCTTGTCAGTTGTTCACTTAGAAAATGCACTGGCACCTAGCCCCTCTTCACCCAGTCATCATCGTCGATCCCTTCCCTAAGTGGGGGGTGGATTTTATGGACTACAACCAAGCCTCGGTTGGGGGGCACCAACATATTATCGTGTCCGTGGATTATTTTACTAAATGGGTAGAGGCCATGCCTACCATTAAATCTAATGGTAAGGCTACAAAATTCTTCATGTTCAACCAGATTAGAGCCTGATTCGGAATCCCAAAAGAGATTTTCATTGATCATGGAAGTCACTTTCAAAATGAAACGATGAAGGAGTTAGCATAAAAAATGGGGTTTAAACATGATTATTCTTCCCCTTATTATCCCCAGGAAAAATGGAAAGGTAGAGGCAGTGAATAAATCTCTCAAGACCATTTTGAAAAACAATTTCAGCCAGATTAAAAATGATTGGCATGTGATGCCTTACCCTTCACTTTGGGCATACCGAACCATAATAAATACTTCCATTGTTTTCTCTCATTTTCAGTTAGTACATGGTGTGGAGTCGATTCTTCCAATTGAATGTGAAATCCCTTCCTTTAAATATGAAATTGAGCTCCTACCTGACACATCTGATATTAAGGAATGCCTCGTGCACCTAGAGCATCTTGATGAGCAGTGTTGATACACCTCTACATCTATTGAAGAGAATAAACGACATGTTAAGCTTCAATATGATAAGTTTGTCTATCCTCAAAAATACGTTGAGGATGACTTGGTTCTCCTTTATGACCAAGCCAAAGAACCGATGGGGGCATGTACGTTCAACCCCATGTGGCATGGTCCTTATATCATCTAATGTGTCCTAGAGAAAGGAGCACACGAATTAGAAAATTATGAGGGGAATATGATGGACGAGCCTATAAATGGGATCTACCTTAAAAGGTATTATGCTTGAGCCCTCAAACTTGGGCATGATTCATGACCTTTGTATACTAGTTTATATTAATGTATATACTTCTTTATCTTTTTCTTTGCGTCATCAATTTTATTATCAAGTTTTCCCTTGGTTGGCAGATGTCAATGGAATCTTCGGTTTACTTAGGATTCATGAACAGTGCCAGTCATCATACATGGAACATGGCTTCCATCCCTTGGGTTATTTACTCTCCTGAGGGTCAACTGGTGTCTTCATGTGGCATTTTTCTGGAGCCATCAACGAATAATGTGGCTGAGTACAACATTGTTATAAATCTATTATGCGACACCATTTCACATGGTGTTATATCTTTAGAAGTTCACCCACACTCCCAGTTAGTCGTATGTCATTTGAATGAAAATTACCATGTGAGGGATCCTACTCTACTCCGACGACTCCTACGGGTAAGGATTTTGGAACGTTACTTTGATTCTCTCAATTATAATCACATCCCTAGAAGTTATAATCAAGTATCTAATGCATATGATAATTACATTTTAGATTGGAATTTTTGACACAACTAAGTAAAGAAAACACATTCATACATTTATACATTGTAACATATATAAGTAAAGTCGAAGACCAAAATTTTTGTATTTCATTCTTTCAAGTCCAAAAAATATGGTGTCATAGTACAAAATGGGGCTCACACCCTCAAAATACATGTATGTCCGGTACATAGAATAACCATGGAATATGTTCCTATGGTTCCATATGTGTATCATGATAGCACACTACGACTTTTGCAAGATGCTGGAAGAGTCACACCCATGCACAGGGTACACCCACCATCTATCGCTACATCGCCTTTGGCAGATCCTCCACTTGAACCATAGGAATCCTATGCGTCAATCAATATAGGTTCATATGTACATTCTGTAGCACTCTCTCCATGTCCCCACCTACTATCTCATATCCTCATCCCCTTCATCGATGTTGTGGGAATCAATCTAGTCATCGTAGACTTACGTCTACATAACAAGAAATTGTTAATACTTGATACCATACAAAAATATTTGCATTTTTATTTTTCCTTTATCAAAATTGAAAACACAAAAAAATGAAATATATATTAAACCATTTCTTGCCAATATCCCCATAGGTGGATCCTGGTGGCAATGGCATGTCAGGTTCCCCTCTGTATTCGATCCCTCTATAAGGATAGTTGTCAATGGATATGACCTGTTGGTGCCACCAATAAAAGAACTCATCATTGTAGGGGGTTGGCACCCTACCACCTCCTATCCGCCTCATCACATTGGTCCACCGTGACATGGATGGATCACACAATTTGTGTGGAGTAATCTCTACTCTAGGGCTCAAGCTTGGAACCATATCAAAGAAAAAATACAAAGTATTGATGCAAATCTGAAATTCCTCATTCACCCTTGTTTTCAATCCGTCAACCGACTCTTCATGTTGGCTAGCAATGAGGTACATCAATCATAAACACTGGGTCTCAAACAATCCACCACATAGAACATGAGTGGGCTTGATTCCTAGTTCAATGAGGTCAACCCTGATATCTATGTGAGTACAAGAACAATGATATTTAGACTCAAGTTCTCGATCTCTTTGATATGGAGTTGGCTCCCTACTTTATATGTTCCTGCAACACAGTGGGTGGAAATGTACTCCTCCATATTCATACCACCTCCAGCCCCTCGAGCCTTGATATTCACCACCTCTCCTCGATGAGACAATCTTGTGATAAAGTATATGTCTCCCACTTCAATTCTCGATGGTTTCCCATTGAGATTAAAGGACTATGTCTCCAGATCCCAATAGTTTACCAGTAACTGGAGCAACCTCACTTCAGCCCTAATTCCTTTGAAAGCCCAAAATTTATAAAGGCCACATCATTACAAATCTTCTTGGGCCCTTGTGTCTCTTCCCACTATTGCATATAACTCCTCATGCTCCCTTTCCCTCCATTCAATAATTATCCTGCAAATGAAAGATCTTTTTTTGAGTTAAACCCTTTAAAAAAACTCGTTCACAGACTTATATGTGGGATAACTTTATGAAATTCTCATATAGGGATTCATATACGTGTGCAATATTTTCTTTTTCCACGTATATGAGGTCATATACACGACCTGATAATCTATCACCTACGTACACCCTAGTTTCTATGTAATGACCTTTAATACTAAAAACATGAGGACTAAAAATTAAATGTAAACCATTGAAATGGAAGAAAATGGAATGGTAAGTCACTTGGTCCAGATGGTTTATGATTCCATTGATCATAGCTACCACAATAACCATAGGAATATCATGGGTAAAATGGCCTAAAAAGAACTATGTGGGTGAAAAACTCAAATGGTATGGTAAAATTTATTATTTTTACTATTAAAATAATATTTTTACCCACTTTGTATAGTTTTACCCTATCTTTTCTATTTTTATCCTTATGCACTAATACCGCAGTGGAAATACTTGGTTTTAAGTGGTTTTGTCTAGGGTTCTTTTATATTTTTTTCAGTGTCATATTTCTCGTTCAAGCCTTTGGCAGGTATATTCATTCACCAACATATAGGATAGGTTTTCACTCCACTTTTCATTCTTGCATCATACTATGACCGTGACTCATACACCCTATATACAAACCCATTTATTAGTGACATATAACCTTCTCACTACTACTAGAAGTGTCATTATTAAGTGGTAGAGAATTACCAAACATAGGTACCCTAGTTAGAGACTTTTTGTCATTTGGTGCTCATGCACAAGTTATTCCATAGGACCAGGAGTTACTTATATTCCCAATATGACTTTGCATTCAAGCCCCATTTTCTCACTCATGAGCATTCTCACTATTACCTATGGGACTCCCCCCGAGTCCCGGTTAAGCTCTTTGTTGAGTCTTGAAAAAATGAAAATATTACTGAGTGAACTTGTCTCTTTCACACTTGTTAAATGGTTTTGAAATGACGTCTATTTGGTATAAGTTTAACCCTTTTTGGACCAAGTAGACTACTTATGAAAAAGGAATACTCTAGTCACCATTGGATAGAAGAGTTCTCCTGGGTATTATTTTATACTTTTTCGGACCTAGGGGACTAAATCTACGAAAAATGACATTTTTGAGTTAAGTTATAATTGCACTCCATCATCCTACTTACAATGTTGAGCCTATTGTCGGTTCCCACTTTCTTGTTATAATCCTCTTGCCTCGACAATTTGCATCACTAGCCAAGCAGTGCCTTCCATATACCCTTTGTAGCTTGACACCCTTTACCCATAGAGGAAACATCCCCCCGAGTGTCCATAGCCCGCATGCACTTCCTTTAATTGAGCACAAGTATGTTCCACTGCTTGGAACTATTCACTTACTCACGACACTCGTTTCCTCTTCTATATCGTAACCTTTCTTTGCCTATGAAAAAGCAAAAAAAAATACGTGCGAGAAAAGAATATTATCTCTTATCGACAAAATTCGTGTCGCATTTGAAAAAAGAACAAACTTTTGAGTCCATTTTCATCCAAAGTTTGGGTTTTGTATGAACTTAGGAAGTTGAGCTCGTTACTTAGAGTTTACTCCTCCGACAAGTTATTCTTCCAGTCCCTATGGAGAGTTTTTTTATGCCTCATGCATCACAAACTTTTATCAATGATCATTATAAAGTCTATGCTTCCTAAGTTATCCATATGTCTCATTCTCTTGTTCAAAGGAATTTTAAATCCCGTGTCATCCATTTCTCAGAATTATTGACTTTGCATGTCAGCCATACCCTTAGTGTATCTCAAAATCACATGAATTTGTTGTCCTACCTTGCACCTTGGGCCTATTGTCATCATTGGTAGGTAACCTTGAACCCAGCAGATGACATCTCCTCATTGGTCGCTGACTGGGGGGTTTCCCTTATGTTCGATGGTAAGAAATATATTTTCACATTGGAATTTGTGCAGTGTCTTAGATTCCATTAGCCCTATTGGTGGTTTCCTTGCCTTTGTCAAAAAATTTCCTTATTGGATACTATTTAGAGGGTCTCTTTCGTGCACTACTTTCATCTAGTGCATGTGAGAGATGTACATGGTCATTCATTCATGAACCTCCTATTCATCTAAGCTCCTCTTAAGCATAAAACTATTTCTTTGTACCTCGTGCTAGATGATGAGAGATTCCTTAATGCTCTCCCTTTAGTGGGTCTCCTTCCATAAACTTCAACTCATCTATTCTCAAAACGAGACCTAGAGTCCTATGAGTACCTAGAGGCTTGAAGTCATCAGTGGCAAGTTCTCCCACCATCGACAGTTGGGAATGCATCAATGATGAAAACCCCTAAGGGTTGTAATGACCTCTAGGTCTAGGATCGACTTTCATAGGAGCTGAAGTGGCTCACGGGATCCCGCAGAACCCTGTATTTTCTTCACCCATAGGCTTCTTAACAAATGGGTGTGAAATTGAAATCTGTGAGGGTCCTTTTTCTCATGCCGACCTGTGCATGTGACCACATCTCAGGACTTCATGAGAATTTACTCAAAACTACTATCCGTTCAAATGCGTCAAAGTATTTATCGGTCAAATACGATCATAAAGTGACTTGAATGATAGGAGAAGGTATTAACCTATCCTTCCACTTATCCAACACCAAAGTTAAGACTTGATTGGATGGTGGATGAGGATTCGCCTCCCTTGCATGATCTACGACTGACAATGAATTCAGGGCTCTGTCTTTGAGGATTTCTTTCTCCACATGACAATAAACCAAAATCACCTAGAATATTGAATTTTGAATAACTCGGATATTTACGGCTATCTCTTGTCCACCTGACTTACAACTGAGATTAAATCCGGGCTTCGAAGGTTCGAGGATCCATGCGTCTCGACAACAACTAACTGATCCAAAATTCTGAAGTGGCAAAGTTTGAAGGACTGAAGACTTAACGACCATGCTCCTTTGAGTGATCAAAATATTGTGGGGAAATTTGATTTCTAACGACCAGATCTCGTTCACTTGTTCTTAAAAAAAGGGATTCTCCACTTGCTTTAGTTCCTCCCTGGAACCTTACACTCACTATTTCTCCTAATATTCATTCACTTTGATGAAGTGAACCCTAGTGCACACTTGTGTGTCTCTCCTGAGATTTTTACCCCTTAGAAATTTATGGGCCCGCACACTCCTTGCGCTAACAGTCCTAAGCTTGGAAATTTTAAAATTCACCTGTGCATTCCTTGCGCTTACTCTCTACAAAATTCCACTGTCTCTCCTGAGCTTCTAAATCCGTAAAAAGCTGTCCTCTACACACCGTGCATTGGCGTTGTGCACTCCTTGGACTGAGACTACCAGAAAAGAAACAATTGAAACATAAACATAATCATAAATTCATTGATTAAATAGACATCATCCACACACATAGATGTAGAAATACAATAACACAATATCTATTCAATTCCAAAAATAACAGAAACAAATTTTACAGTCTCTCTCAGGAAATTTGAGAGTATATCTTTTTCATTCCAACAAAAACTTACTTTCAACATAGATTACATTGATTTATACATGAATTGGCTTCTCGAGCCTTCCCCTCCATATCATTTAGTGCTTTCACATCTTAATAAATACAATCATATCACTAGGATATCATAGTAAATGGTCATTTACAATTTTAGATATGAGTTGATGCTCAAAATTTGTACAATCTACAAATATTAAAGGAAATTACAACTTTTTCGGTTATACAAACAATGGTTTTAGTCTTTGTATCTCATATTATATTTAATTACAAAGGTTTCAAAATTAAATGACACAGATTCCTTGGAATCAAAACTAGTTAATGTACATGGTGTTGTATGCAGAGTCACCTTCCACCATGCTTCATTAATTGATTACAATGATGCTCTTGCATCATACTCCCCTTGAAAAAATATTCATGGGCTCATGTCCATGAGATCCTCAACTTCCTTTCCATGTTTTTGAATTTCTTCTTCAGTCAACCAACTAACATATTCTATTGGATGGTCCTTCCATTTGACTAAGTATTCATAATAAACCTTTCTCCTGGTTCTTTTTGCAATCCTCTGATCCAAAATTCTTTCTAATTGGATATTTTATGTTGTAGGCATCTATTGCATCCACTGGACATCACTTTGATCATATGCTTATTCTATTCCATCCATTCTATAAGGATATAAGTCTACTACATTAAATATTGGTGAAATTCCCATGTCCTCTGACAGCTCAATCTCATAAGAATTTGAAGAAAATGTTCTAAGGATTTTACAAGGTTCTATATTTTTCATCTTCAATTTATTATATGTCCCTCATGGGAATATTTCCTTCCTCATATGTGCTAGGACTTGGTCTCCAACTTTAAATTTTACCTCTTTCCTTTTCAAATATACTCTGTCCTTATATCTTCGGTTGTTATTTTGGAGCTGGCCTTTGATTTGTTCATGCAATTTATGAATTTTTGTAGCAAAATATTCTACTTCTACACTCCAAAATTCATCTTGTCCCAAATCTCTTAATTCAAAAATTCCTCTTGGGTGCATTCCATATACTATCTGGAATGGGATTTTACCAGTACTCCTTTTCGGTGAATCATTATATGCAAATTCTGCTTGAGGAAGAACTTGATCCTAGTGACTATGATGTTCAGTCACTAAAATTATCAACAATTTTCCCAAGCTTCTATTCACTACATCAGTTTGTCCATATGTATGAGGGTGATATACCAAACTAAAAGACATATTTGTCCCCAATTTCTTCCACAAAGTCCTCCAAAAGTGTCCCACAAATTTTGTGTCTCTGTCTCAGACTATGCTCCAAGGAAGTCCATGCAATCTCACAATCTCCTTGAAAAACAAACTTCATATGTGAGTAGCATCACTTGTTTTGTGACATGGTATAAAATGTGACAATTTTGAAAATATGTCAACTACCACAAAAATTGAATCATTCCCCCTCTGGGTTCTTGGCAATCCAAGAACAAAATCCATACTTATAGCATCCCATGGCCCGTTTGGAATAAGAAATGGTTGGTACAACCCTGTATTCTTCTTCTTTCCATTAGCATATTGGAAAATTCTACATTTTTCCACAAACTTATTGACATCATATCTCATGCCTGGACAATAGTATAGATAACTCAATTGTGCATATGTCTTATCATGGCCAAAATGTCCAAGCAATCCTCCCCTGTTCTTTTCCTTCGACAAATTTTCCCTCATTGAACATTTAGGAATACATAATTGACTCCCTTTAAATAGTAAGCCTTCATGGATCAGGTACTCCATCCACGGGTTTCTATCCCTCATCAAAGGATTTTCACAAGCTTCATAAGACTCCTTTAAATATGAGTCTTCCTTGTACATTTTCTTGAGGTGTTCAAACCCCAAAGTCTCCACTTGGAATTCCTGCAAGATCAAACATCTCCTTCTCAAAGCATCTGCAAATTTGTTAGCACTCCCACTAATATGCTTAGTGACAAAAGTAAAATTATGCATGAATTCTACCCATTTGGCATGTCTCTGATTCAACTTCTCTTGTCTCTTTATAAACTACAAAGCATGATTGTCAATATACAAAATAAACTCTTTTGGTATAAGATAATGCCTCCACTTTTTCAAAGCTTGAATTATAGCATAAAATTCCTTATCATAAGTTGAATATTTCCTCTTATCATCATTCAACTTCTCACTAAAATAAGAAACATGCTTATCATCTTGACTTAAAACTGCACCGATGGCCACTCAAGTTGCATCACATTTAACTTGAAAAGTCTTACTAAAATCTGGTAAAATCAAGATGGGTTGTTATGTTATCTTCTCCTTCAACAGTCTAAATCCTTTCTCAACTTATTTTGTCTAGTCAAAATACCCATGTTCTTTCTTTATAGTATCTACTATGGGCGTACATATACTACTAAAATTCCTGATGAAATTTCTGTAAAAACTCTCTAATCCATGAAAACTTCTTAATTCAAACACACTTCTTAGAGAAAACCACTCCTTTATAGCCATCACCTTCTCTGGATCCATCTTCAGTTCATTTGAAGAGATCACAAACCCTAAATACACAAGTTTTGTCTTTATAAAAGAACATTTCTTCAATTTTATCAACAACTTTTCTTGTTGTAATCTCCTCAACAACATCTTCAAGTGTATCAAATGTTGCTTCTTAGTCTTACTATGTATTAGGATATCATTCAAATAAACAATCACAAATTTCCCAATAAAGTCTTTGAGCACTTCATTCATTAATCTCATGAATGTACTTGGAACATTGGTTAGACCAAATGACATAACAAGCCACTCATACAACCCTTCATTTTTTTAAAATGTTGTTTTCCATTCATTCCCTTCTCTCATCCTTATCTGATGATAACCACTTTTCAAGTCTATCATGGAAAACTAACTAGCTCTACTCAAACAATCCATCAAATCATCCATTGTAGGTAAAGGAAATATATACCTAATGGTTATTTTGTTGATAGCTCTAGAATCTTTTCACATTGTCCAACCACCATCCTTCTTTGGACTCAACAGATTTAGTACTGCACATGGTCTCAAACTTTCTCTGATCAACCATTTTTCCAACAACTCTTGGACTTGCTTCTTGACCTATTCATTCTCCTAAGGGGTCAACCTATATGTTTCTTTGTTTGAAAAACTCGCACTCGAAATAAGTTCGATATGATGACTAATTTTTTGATGGGAGGTAAAGTATGATGCAATTCATCCACCACAATGTCAACAAACTCATCAAATAATTATTGAATTTCCATAGGAAAATCATTCATGTAAGTATTTGTAAGGATAGCTCTCAGCTTACCTATAACAACAAACTACATTTCTTGATCTTTCTTAACTTCTTTCAAGAGATCCTCCCCACTCATGAGAAGTGTATTCATACTAGCCTCCTCTTTGACTCCTTTATCCTCAAGTGGAAACAACATATGTCTACACCCATTTTTATCAAGGGTATATGTATTCTTTCTCTCATCATGTATGACAGTTTTTTCATATTTCCATGGCCTCCTATTATGGAATAATTCCCCTACGAAGAGATGAATATACCCTTGGATTATAGACCCCTAATACCAAGACGGAAAGATACAAATGGACACTAACATTCCTTTGAGATTTTTCTAACTAGCCAAAAAGAGAGAAGGAGAAAAAAGGTGATTGTACCTATTTCCGGTGTTTGTCCTAGTTGCTCCAATTCAATTTTAATGTCCAAGCTCTTTCACATAGCTTGGTACCTACAAAACCACATATAAAAAAGAGAAACAAGGAAACTCCTACTCTACCATATTGGATTAAACAAATTCATCTATAATAGACAAGAATGTGTAAGAGATACACAAACTAGAAGGGAATATGCCAAGTATATTGATGAGAACTTGAAAGAGACACTTACAATAATGGATGATGTTGTACAAGCTTCTCCAAACCCTCCTAGTCCAACCCCTTTCTCAAAAGATCCATGATTAGAATAACAATTGTGGTATCTCCCTTAGATGCAGCCTAAGGGTTAGACTAGAGCCAAACCAACTCGAATCATCCCTAGATGTCCTTAGAGAAAAGGGGGTTTTCTTCCCATGATTTTATCAACCAATTGGTTCTCCTATACAACGGGTAAAAAAGCGCTACAACGCTCCCTAAAAGATAGATAGAAAGTGTTAGCGCTCCCTGCATATGAGTAGGGGAGCGTTGATATTCCAAAAAATTGTCAAGATGACTAATTCTCCTAGAAAAACACTTTGTTTCATCTATCAAATGATGTGGCTTATTCTTCTAACACGTTCTAGAGGATATATCAAGTGTTTCCATGGTGTCGTTGGTAATGCAACACACACAAGAACAAACATGCGACATTTACGACACTTGTGACATAAGTGAGACACTTATGACACTTGCGACAATGATAATGTGACATTATAGAAGTGAGGAATTTTGACATGTAACACTCCCTAATAGAACATGAAAAACATCCATAGGTATGACATCACATAAAATTTTATCCTTATAAATACCAATATTAAATTTAACTTCACATTGTTTACTTACCATGATTTGATGTCCTTTTTGTAGCCACGACACCCTATATGAACTCAAATGTGCTATCGTCTCCAACTTCATCGTTTCCACCATTTCTGTGGACACTAAATTGTTAGTGCTCCCACCATCTATGATCACCTTGCATACTATATCCTTTGACTTGCAAGCAATTCTGAACAAACTCTTTCTTTGTATTTCCTCTTGCACCTCCTTTTCCAACTTCACAAGATATTTCCTCAACATGAGTGATCTTCCCTCTTCCACAGATTCTACTTCTATCTCTATCTCCACAATATTCTATTGAGCCTCAACAACATGAGCTTCTCTAAAACCTATAGTTTTGTTTTCAGGACATTCCCAAGACATGTGTCATGTCTTCCCACAAGCATACCACTTAATATCTCCTCCTTTCCCTCTTGGAAAAGGTCTCCTTCCTCTAGAGTCACCTCCTCTAGAGCCTCCTCCTCTAGATGTCTACTGCCAGAGCTACTAGCTTCTTCCATTATCTTGTGGAACTTTTCTCTTGTGGTTCCTTTTCCTTAGGTCAAATTCTTTCCCCTGTTCTTCTAGCTCTGCTTTCTTGCCAATTTTTCTTCTACCTTCAAAGCTACTTGATAAGAATATTCTATAGTCCTCATTGTCACTAGACTAATTTAATATTGAATTTCATACCTAAACCCATTGATATATCTATAAAATTTCTCTTCATCATTTTCCTTATGTCCTCCTCTTATATTCAATTTATAGAATTCTTCAGTATATTCCTTCACTGAAAAACCTTTCTGTCTCAAATTCTGCAATCTTTTGAACATATTTAGTTGATAATCCTTGGGTATAAATTTATCCTTGAGATTAGCTACCATTATATACCAACTCTTAATCTTGGACTTACCTTCCCTCCTTCTATCATCCTGCAACTCATCCCACCATAAAGCTCCATATCCTTTCAACCTAGTCACAATAGGCTTTACTTTCTTCTCATCGTCAATCTCCTCATAATCAAAATATTTTTCTAAGGCATTTATCTAGTCAAGCAATTATTTTACATCCAAATTACATTCATACATCGAAACTTCCATCTTCACCCTAGTTCCCAACTTGACAACAACTCTCAGCAATCGCTCCTCTGTTGCTTCTTCTCCTACAACTTCCTCTTCTTCTGGATTTTTACTTTCGACGTCACTAACATCACTAACCTCTGGTGTTGTCCTTTTCATTTCTTTCATTTCGGAGGCATGGTTTCCAATATACCTTCACACAAGGATTTTTCCTTCTTTAATACCACCTGATGCAAACCCCAAAGGTTGGCACGACCTCTTGGTCTAGGATTGACTTTCACAGGAGTCGAAGTGGCTCACAGGATCCCATATACCCCTTAGAAATTTATGGGCCCGTGCACTCCTTGCACTAACTCTCCTAGGCTTCGGAATTTTATAAGTCCCATGCGCACTCCTTTATCTAACTCTGTGAAAAATTGCACTATCTCTCCTAAGCTTCTAAACCCATAAAAGGGTGTCCTCCACACACCTTGCGTTGGCACTGTTCATTCCTTGTACTGAGACTACCAAAAGAGAAACAATTGAAACTTAAACATAATCATAAATTCATTTAGTAAAAAGATATCATCCACACACATATATGTAGAAATACAATAACACATTATATATTCAATTCCAAAAAGAACAGAAACAAATTTTACAGTCTCTCTTACGAAATTTGAGAGTATATCTTCTTCATTCCAACAAAAACTTACTTTCACCATAGATTACATTGATTTATACATTAGTAAACTTCTTGAGCCTTCCCCTCCAGATCATTTAGTGCTTTCACATCTTAATAAAGACAATCCTATCATTAGGCTTTCACAGTAAATGCTCATTTACAATTTCAGATACGAGTCGATGCTCAAAATATGTACAATATACAAACATTAAAGGAAATTACAACTTTTCGGATGTACATACAATGGTTTTAGTCTTTATATATGAGAGGATCTTTAATTACAAAGGTTTTAAAATTAAATGACATGGATTCCTTGGAATCAAACCCAGTTAATGTGCATTGTGTTGTATCCCTAGTCACCTTTCACCATGCTTCATTAATTGATGATGATGATGCTCCTAAATAAATCAATGTCTCCTAATCGATGGATTCTTCAAGTGTTCGACCTCAACACCATTATTCACACTTGTCGAATGTACTCGGTGCCTTGACACCTACTTTCATTATTGTTGGGTTGTCTCGTGTTTGTTAACGATATATATTAATGATCGGTAATCAAACGAAGTCTCATTATGTTCAAATTCAACTCCTCTATTCACATGATGTAGACTTTCACCTTTGGAGGATAGTGTAGAAGACCTAGATCTTACAGTAGAAACATGCCATATATTTTGTTGTCTTTCATTGGACTAGTACCTATATGACTTCAGTGATCATGGAAGATCAAATTGTACTCCATTGTATATATATATATATCTTCAGTTGATTTTGAGACTTCACTCCAGTGTGTATTGTTCATGACTATGACAGCCTATGGCATATGTCCAACTTGTATTGCCTATCCATGGCCATGAACAACTATTCGATATATATCCATATGGATTTGTAGTGTAATTCAGATTGGCAACCATGTGTACAAAGTCATTATGGATTGTAATATTCTCATGAATAACTGGTACTTCCAGTTGAGTCTTCATTACTCCAATTATGGTAATTATAATATATTTCGGCCATCACAGATACTCCTTTGACCTCACACATCAGGGGTCATTTGTTAGAAAAAAAATTTCCTCACTCCATGCATGTTGCTTGGATGGCCTTCCACTGCCCTCTGTAGACTTGAAGTCCCATTTGTGTTCACTCCAAAGACAAAAATGCATATGTTTGTGCATATATGCACCCTACCAGTTATACAAAACGCGTATACGTAGGTTTCTCCACTACATCCGCGTACATCAGGTTTGGTGCTCAAAAATAAAAAAATATGTCGTGTTTCCATGCCATGCCACGTGATCCATGATCCTTGAACTTCCATATACTAGAAATGATCTGACTCAACCCTTCATTTCCATTTAGAGGCTATAAATTGAGCCATATCCAAGCCTAAGAAACAATTAAACATTGAGAGAAAAGACACTCTTGAGAAGTTTCACTTCATATTTAGTCTACATCCCTTTGTCCTTGAAAGTCTGAACTTCGTGTGTTCAACCCCCAAGATCTTCCTACTTTGTTATGGAGAACCCCATTGACTCCTACATATGATATTTCCTTTGCAGAGGATTGAAGTGGTGGAGGCCCAACCGGAGGGACTTAGTTTCTCAGTTTCGATATGTGTCTTTACAAAAGTTTGTCACCTATGTACTTATGTTGATTACTTTAATATAAATACTCTTTTCTCGTCCAAATGATATCTTCCAAATATTGAATTATTCTCCATGGGCGTATTTTTCATGTATGTTAATGAATTATGCTAATTTATATGTTGCAATTATATATTATCACCACATGCTTGCATATGTTTTTTGTTGAGGACAAGTTGCAGGTATAAAGCTTTGGGTCGTGTGCTCAATGATGGTATTCTTCGAACATCCAGTCAAGTTAGGCTTCTAGCCTTGCCTTGTTAGCATTTCATTTATATAGCATACTTGATATTAGAGTTTATTTTTGGGTGTCGTTTCGTCTGTTGTCGTTTTCCCCTAGCGATTGAGAATTTTTCCTCATAAAAGGTGGAAAGCAGGAGTTTTTCACCATTGGGAAAGGTTGAATTCTCGTGAGGGATTGACCTGGAGCCATGGGGGAACCTTGAGGTAGTGTTTGAATGTATGGTTTCATATAGAGATACTATATTAAATGGTATCATGACCCATGCACACATAAGTGGATCAAATCCCACCCCCATGTCCTTTAAATTTAAATTCATCATGGTGTAGAGAAGTCGATGAGGGAGTTCATTGTTATGGCACTCCGTAAGTGAAGTCACCAGTTTGAAACCTTCGGGGACACCTCAAATCCAACCATGTTAAGGGTTGGTTCAGTCCAGACAGAGTGCGATCCCTGGGTTATTTTGACGGCTTAGATGCCCTTAGGTCATGGCATCTCAACCACATGCCAATCCCACAAGTCAGGGATATTTAGCTAACAAAAAAAAAAACATCCACATAAACCAGAATTGTTCTATCAAACATTAAGAAGGAAAGAGATTACTTTGATTTCTTTAAAATTGTATTCATATGCTAAAAAACATTTAGCGAAGCATTCCAATATTGTCATACTTTTGATGACTTAGAATGTTATGAGGGTCTGTATTGTAGCAAATATTTTTAAATTGAGATCTAATTTGGGTATAGACAGGGCATTCTAAGAGAAATTGTTTTGTATATTCAACCCTCTTAGTGTCACAATGATGGAATATTTTTTTGTCCCATGGTGTTTTGGGAATTGTTCAATGCCCAATTTCATTATGTAGTTCATGAGAGTTTGTTCTTATTTTATAAATATTTAGTTTCTTCTTTGCACTTGTCAAAACTGAGAGGTACTTTTAATATTCTAGATTAGGGTTGACCACCTCCTTGTAGTATCTTAATTTTCTATTATCCTCTAATTATTTATCACACCACATATTCTCCTTAAATTTAGATGTGATAATATTTTCAATATTATCGGTATTATGTATCGTGACTTCTTCTTGTATTCCCAAATGATTTATCCAAGATTTGGCATGTTTATTCCATACCTTCTTGATTAGTTGGTGGGTTTGGCTGGAGTTTGAAGAATTTTTGGGGAGCCTCTTGTTGTCCATATTGTTTATATTATTCTTGTACATCATGTACCTAATCATAGAGTGCTCTCAATGGGGGAAATGATTGCTTCTATGAGGAGGATAGGATAGGGTGTATTTCCTTTAATTTTTAGGTTATAAGTTATAAAGTTCTTTTGGATCCATTCTATCTTTCTCCAAGATTCTCTAGAGATACCACATCCCCAAAATTCACATCAATATAAGATAATCTAACTGATAAGAGTTAAAAAGGATTTTGTTTTAATCCCAAGACCAAAGTTCCACTAAATTACAATCATTTTCAAGCCCACGATAAGATTTCCACCCCACATTTATATTTTTCTCAATGCTATAGTTCAAATTGAGCTTGTGATGAATATAGATTCCTATATATTTGTATGAAGGAACTTCCTCCAAGATATTATTTCCATATACAAAATTATCATAGATGATCCTTTTGGATTTAATTATCATAACCTTTGTTTTGTTAGTGTTCACAGTGATACCCATATTAGAGCAGAAGTCCTTGAGGATTATTAGTTTCTTACCTAGGTCATAGGGACTCTTCACCATAAGAAAAATACCATTGGCATCAAGAAGAAGGATGATGACTATACTAGTGAGAGTTAGGTTGACACAACATGCATCTTCCAAACAATCTTCTAACTTGTCAATATAGATGTCATAAAGGGTAGGGGACAAGGGACAACCTTGCTTGAATCCTATATTACAATTAATTTCTTTCAACTAGCGCTCAATGTTCCTAAAATAGGCAATACATTTCTCATACAACCTTATTGCAACATCGCTTAACTCAAAAGGGAATTTAAGCTCTTCTAACCTATTCCAAAGGTTAGTCTTGGGAACAATGTCATTTTTTTTTCTAAAATAAAAGAATCAACAAAGAATATTTGTTTTATCATTGTTTCACTCCTTTGTAATGATCCTCTTTGTAACAAGATGATCCATAGTTGAATGGTATCCTCTAAACCCGTCCTAGCATTTATCTCTTTTTCCATGACTTTCTAGCCATATATTGATCTTCTTTTCCAAAATTCTTTTTTATAGCTTAGCTAAAATGGGGCTAATCACAATGTTCCTATAATTAGAGGGATTGATTTTATCCCCACTTTAAAAAATAGGTACAATGAGGCTTTGAGTCCAAGGTTTTGGGAATCCTTGCTTGAAAACTAAATTAGAGAGCTTATGTATGTGAGGGATTATGATAGGTCCTCAAATTTTTAATATTTTATCTTGGTAACCTTGATGTGTAATGTCCCCACTTTGGGACATCATCATAGTGCAGAGATTTATGATGACCAGAGTAGCTAGATGGATGTTATAGCAAGTACATGGGTATTTGAGAGGCATTGTGGGGTCCAGGTTGCATTGATCATCATATTCCATCATTATGAGCCATTCCACATAGGTTGGCTTTAGTTTCGTTGCATTCCGACGATTTCCATGATTTTGACTATTTTGAGCTATAAGTTAATTGAAATCACTCAAGAGGTCATTTTGGGCACATTACTTGGAGGAACCTCTCAGTGTAAT
>JZKD02S1763844.1:87773-97821 GCA_000966675.3 Picea glauca
TCCACTCGGTGGAGCAGAAGACCACGAACACCTCCCATGGAATACGTGGAGGAAATTACTTGGGAGGAAGCCATGTAGAGCCACCCCACGATTGAATTTGGAAAGGAGAACAAGCCGCCGCCCGGAGACACCTCGCAAAATTTCAATGCCAACAACACAGAGGACTTCTTCCCCACCTGCTTTATGGAAGAAGAGACCCCTCTCGACGTTACCACAGGGATGGTGACTCCATCTCTTAACCGACCGGAGCAACTGACTGAAGAAGCGTTAAACTCCAAGCCCCAAGCCTCCGCTGACAGCGGCGAGCTGGAGAAGCCACCCTTTTCAGAATTATGGCACCTCCCACTCATCTTTGAACTCAGAAGCATGATGGATGACCAGGTGTTTCGCCTCGCCAGGATCGACCAACGGTTGGACATGCTCTTTGCGGCCCACTCCAAGAATCTTCCACAGCGGTAATGCCCGACATGTGCGCAACCGTACACGCTTCCATTAGGCTGGCGACAGCAGAGGGACGGGAGGAAGCGCACGGGAAAACCGGTTTAATGATGCTTTCGGTTAGGGGTACTTCTTTTGTTCTGCATATAGCTCTAGTTTAGTTAGATTGCTCAGTTTCTTCATATATTAGCTATGGCATACTTTTTGAAACTCATAAGTTTGATAGTCCTGGTTTCCTTCGGGCAGGACAGAACCATGTCTATTTTGATAACAGAGTAACACTTGGCTCAGGATGTCCAGCTGTCCTGGTTTTCTACTCAGGCGGGACAGCTGGCATCATCAACAATTACTGTATGTTGTTTATGTTAATATAATAGGATCCACCTTTTTACTTAAAAAAAAAAAAAAAATCCATTCTTTATAACCTCTAGAATAAAAAATTAAATCATTATTACTTCATTAACCAACATTATGTCAAAATCTCAAAATATAAATGCTCCATAACCAAATAGACATAAACCAAATAGACATAAAAAGAAAAAGTACCTGGATCAAAACACTAACCTCAAGTATAGAAACTACTTACTCTCTTTAAATTCATTTTAAATCTAATAAATCTCAATTGTAACTTGAATACTCTACAACGTCTCTACACTAAAAACCAAAACCAAGTTCAACAACATAGTCCCCATCAATTATTAAATCTCCTTGATTTTGTACTCGTCCCTGAACTTTTCAATAACAACTAAACAACAAAATCATAACCTTACTCATAAGAATGCACACCCCAAAAGCGCCGTGTAGTAAATGATTATGACTAAACTAATCAAACTTTTCAAACAATGTTTAGTTTTTTCCGTTGTTAAGAATGACATTAAAATTGCATGTTGTGTATTAAATGAATGCATGTGTCTTTTTAAACACTGTTCAGTTTTTTCCATTATACAAAGATGACGTTAAAATTACATGTTATGTGTATTAAATGGATGCATGTGTGTATTTTTATTCACTACCCCACCAAGGCATATAGGTTTTTGTACAAAGTCAAGTTGCTTTGACTTCATATTAATTTCCCCACTTTTGTATAAACAAATTTCATTTTTCTAAAGTTGTTGTAAATTCTTTCATATTTTTTTAAGTTGATTTTTTTTTAAATCAAAAGTATTTTTTTGGAGTTTTGTAATTTTATCACTTGATTTTTTATTTTATATTTAACTGGTCCAAACATATTTATGTGACTAAACCGGTCTCTGTATATGGTCATATTTATCAGTCTAAAACTTAATTTAAAAAATCAATAATTCATAAAAATGAAGAGTCCACATGATCAATTACATTTATATTTTTTTTTTATCAAGATCAATCTTGGCTACTTGCTCTATAGTTATAGCCTTTGCTTTCCCGCTGCTTCTATTCTTGTTATCTTTCCCACTACTCCTGCATTTTCTCCCACCTTCCTTTTAGTTATTGTCTCCTTTCATAGGGGATAACCCATCAATTCATTGGGTTGCATTAAACCCATAAATAAATTATGATAGGAAGAAACAAATCTTATTTGTATCATTAGTTAGCTTGACTATTGACCCATCATTCCATACGGCTAGATTAACTATTTAAAAGCTTCCAACTTCCCCTGAATCCGAAATTTTATAACATCGTTAAGAAAATTGTTGGAAATGGATGACAATGGGAGATAATATTGGATTGGGATATTGGTTAATTTTATTTTTGCATTTTATAATGGTTTAAATATTAAAAATATTTTACTATATTAATTATATTTTATTTTAATTAATTAAAATATTATAATTCTAGGGTTTTTTTAATGGTCCCTATTGAAGGCTTGGAACTATAGCAATCATTTTTGTGTTGACATGGTTTTTGTTTTTACATTGATAAATGTTTGGTGTTGTTTTCCAAAGTTTAATTTTGTTGGGAGAAATTTAATTTTTTTTCTTGTGTTTTAATTGGTCCTTCAAAACAACATCTTAGTGTCGAGGCGACGACGACAATTGAATATGCAATTTAAGTATGCATGTTTAGCAGATGGTTGGAATGAGTGCATGTATGAATCTCAAAGTTCCAAGACCATCACAGTTTCCGAAGATTGCTACTGTGCCAGTTGGAAATTGGTGACATCTAAAGTTGTGGGCTAGACAATATGCATATACATTTACTATACAATATATATAATTATTTTAATAAATATATATAAATTATTGTCTTTCGATTGTTTATTAAATTTAGCACAATTCATAAATTTTGAAGGGATTTTTGTGTTGTATGACATGATTATTTGTGATAGCTTTCACGAATTACAAGGATTTTTAATTGAATTCTCTTGTTCTAATTAATTGTTGAATTCTTTGCATTTATCATGATATAGTGTCATATAACCCAAGAATGAGAGGTTCTTCCTAAAGTTACAAGTGTTGTGATTGACAACTTGCAATGAAATATGGTTTTTGTGTTTTTACAAATCTATGAGAGTGGGTAAGAAGTCTTGTGCATCTAGTATCTTGTTTTTAACTAGTTGTCTTCCACAATAGGTGAACAATGAGAGAAGGTGTGTTGTTTTGAGGTTGTATTGTTCACTCCTTTTTTGGGTTTCTTAGTGCGTTTATCTACCATGTAATTTGTTATGGTTCATAAATAAGAAGTTGTTATGAATTTATAAGTGTTGTGAGTCACAACTTGTGGGAGATCTAATTTTGCGGTTCTAGAAATCTATGTCAGAGGGTAAGAAATATTAAAATATTTAGACACTTAGGAGTTAGTTAAGAACTACTTGGTCTAATGTGTCGTTAGGTAAAAGTGTGTTTCTTTAGTATGCATTTGTAGTTAGGACATCTGACGGTCACGATATGTTCCCAACATAGAGTGATCCAACGGTTCATACTCTCCTCGATCTTAACAGCCATTGATCAGTGGCTTAACACCCGATTGGTCCATGATCTCTCTTTAAAGAGCATGGAGGGTCATTTGTCGATGATCGATTGTGAGAAACTCTCTTGTAAAATCTCTCTGTAATATCTTTCTTTTGCATTAATAAACTACTCCAAGTGGTCACGTTGGTTGGGGTCGTGGATGTTTCCCCATAGGGGTTTTACCACGTGAAAAAATCGGTGTGTTGATCTTTGATCTAGTTATGTGAGTGGTTACTGAAGGTGTTCGTCCTCTGTTGGAATACCTGTGTTGTTGAACATGGTATTAGACCAAGTAGTTCTTAACTAACTCCTAAGTGTCTAAATATTCTAACATCCCCCCTTAAGAACAACTTGGGATAGGATTGAAGGATTTACAATGTTGACACAATAGGAGAAGGAAGGAAGCATTAGAGCCTATCCCCTGTTGTATGTCACCTTAAGAAATCTCTTTATGGTCTTAAGAAAGCTCCCTGAGCTTGGTATGCCAAAATGGACAACTTTCTTATTGACATTGGATTCTCTAGATGTCATTCTGATCCTAATGTCTATACCAAGAAAGTAGGAATCCATCTCATAATCCTTTCCCTTTATGTTGATGACCTTATCCTTATTGGTAGTGACTCAAAAAATTTAAATCATGTGAAAACCAGCCTTAAGAAGAAATTTGAAATGACATACTTAGGCTTTTTGCACTATTTCCTTGGCCTCCAAGTTTTGCAAACCAATGAAGGAATTTTTCTTTTCTAGTCTAAGTATGCTTGTGACCTTATTCGTCCCTTTCACATGGATGATTGTAAACCATCCCCTTCTCCCTTCCAGTCTAGAGTCAAGCTTACTTCCACCCGTACTTCTCCTGAAGTTAATTCCACCCTATATCGCTAGTTAGTTGGTAGCATCTTATACTTGACTCATACACATCCTGATCTTTTCTTTGTTGTTGGTCTTGTTGCCCAGTATATGAAAACACCCCATGAAAGCCATTGGAAAGAAGCTAAAAGGATACTTCGCTATGTCTGTGGTACAGTTCAGTTCGAGATACATTACAGTTCAGGGGGAACTCCTTTATTGGTTGGTTTCACTAATTCAGATTGGGCCGACGAACCTGATGATTGGAAGTCTACTACAGGTCATGTTTTCAACCTTGGTTCAGGAACTTTCACTTGGGCCTGTAAGAAACAACAAGCTATTTCACTTTCTTCAGTAGAAGCAGAGTACCGAGCAACGGTAAATGCAAGTCGGGAAGCCTTGTGGCTTCGATAGATCCTTTCAAAGTTTGGATTCGAGCAACAGCATCTGAACAACCTTTGGTGTGACAATCAGAGTGCCATCAAGCTCACCAAAGACCCAGTTCAACATCAACGCAACAAACACATAGAGCTACACATGCACTTCATCATAAATCTCATTCATAATCAAGTTATTGAAGTGCTCTTTTTCCCTACAGGAGATCAAGTTGCAGACATTTTCAGAAAGTCCTTATAGAAGCAAAGTTTTCCAAACTTCGATCTATATTAAGAGTTCAGGAAGTTGTCATTAAGGGGGGATAGGCTTTAATGCCTCCTTCCTTCTCCTATTGTGTAAAAATTGTAAATCCTTCAATCCTATCCCAAGTTGTTCTTAAGGGGGGATGTTAGGATATTTAGACACTTAGGAGTTAGTTAAGAACTACTTGGTCTAATGTTTAGTTAGGTAAAAGTGTGTTTCTCAGTGTGTTTCTTTAGTATGCATTAGTATGCATTTGTAGTTAGGACATCCGACGGTCACGATATGTTCCCGACATAGAGTGATCTGATAGTTCATACTCTCCTCGATCTTAACGGCCATTGATCCATGGCTTAACACTTGATTGGTCCATGATCTCTATTTAAAGAGAATGGAGGGTCATTTGTCGATGATCGATTGTGAGAAACTCTCTTGTAAAATCTCTCTGTAATCTTTTTCTTTTTCATTAATAAACTACTCTAAGTGGTCGTGTTGGTTGGGTCCGTGGATGTTTCCCCATAGGGTTTTACCACGTGAAAACATCGATGTGTTGATCTTTGATCTGGTTTTGTGAGTGGTTACTGAAGGTGTTTTTCCTCTGTTGGAATACCTGTGTTGTCGAACAAGAAATTATCTGCACTGTATGTTATATGCCAAAGAAGATTAGACACTGATTCTTATTTTTCATTTTCATAATTAAGTTAAGTTGGTCAGTGGTTATTTCAGACACTGCATAGGACAAAAAGAATCAAAGTTAACCAAAAACAAAAAAATATGTGTTGTTGTCAGCTTGTATTTTTCTTCTTATTTTGTAGTTGCTTGATGCCATGGAGATAGCATGGGTATAAAGTTAGGGAGAAGTGCATTGTTTTGCAAGTGTTGTAAAGAAATGTTGTTTTTAGGTTCGATGCATTTTCATATGGTGTTGTGGATTGTTTAGTTGTTGCATTACAATCTACTCCATTTTATTTTTTTTATTATAGTATTAGCCACTATAGTTAAGAAAGAAGGGCATTGTTTAGCTTGTTTGGAGGCTTTTTCTATGAACATATGGCCGCACTTGGTGCAACTACGTCTTGTACAACTCCGCACTTGTCAGAGGAATATCACTAGCACAATCGACATTGTGTATTTTCAATGTTTGTGCAAATAAATCATGTTAGTTATCATCATGCAATTCCATACCTCCACATAGAGAATTGTGATAAGGGATTTAATTTGGATGATATCCTAGTCATTTGACAAAAGTTGATTTCAAGGACAATTTTAAGGATGAAAATTTATCCTAGAATGTAGAAACCTTTGTGAATCTTAATAGTCCTCAATATGCAAAGTATAAAATGTTTGGCGATATTTTTGCAAAATTGTTCGACTTTCTAAGGATTATATATAGTGTCTATAAAATTTGGGCTATTTTTAAGGTAAAATAATTGTATTCTATAGAATTTGGGCTAATCACTTTTAGAAAAAATGGAAATTGGTGAATCTTTTTTTGGGAAAAGCATGGAAAATTATCCCATGGGTGATATATAAACCATGACTAAGAACTACTCCCAAGAAAATGCCATGCTTTTCTATAGGTTGGGTGGTTCTTTCTATATATAATTATGCATATTCTAAATGTAATTTGTCTGGGGAAAAGACATTTGAGTAAACATGCCTTATCCACTGGGGCTTAAAGAAATTTGTGTTGGGTGCTAAATTTATCTTTTGGAAATTTCGTGGTCAAATTCCTTTTATACTTTATTGTTTTTCAGGTTGTGTGAAGGATTTTTCTATGACCATATCTCCGCAGTCGGCATAGCTATTTTTTTGTGCCTCCGCGTTGTGCACATGTATGTCATGTGCATAGAAAACACTCGGTCTATTTTCATGTGTTGTACAAAGCATGGATGCATGCTTCCACAGGTCCACATTTGGAATATTTCTGTGGGATGAGTTGTGAGAAGATAGGTGATTCAGAGACTAGTGAGGTCATTTATGATGCGTTGATTTTGTCGGTTTTAGAAGTAAACATATTTTTTTCAGTTTTAGGAGTAAACGATAGGGATTTAGAAGTGATGCAAACTAGATGTCATGCATTTTCTATGGACTGTGTAGTGGTTTCTATTTATGGTTATTTGTGTTCCGAAATTTATTCATGTGTATCAAAATGAAATTTCAGTAAACATAGATTATGCATTTGGCCTTGAAGCAATTTGAGTTATTTGATTTATTTATGTTTCATAAATTTCGTAGTGAAATGCCTTTATACATAGATATAATGGATTTACAAGTAGTGCTAAGTAAATGTCACACTTTTCTATGGGTTGGGTTGTGCATTGTATTTTTAATTATGCATGTTTTGAATGTAATTCATTCAGGGAAAGGAAATTTTAGTAAAACATGCACCATCTATTGAGGGTTAAAGAAATTTGTGCTCGGTGTTATATTTATCTTTAGGAAATTTCCTGGTCAAAAACGTTTTTTACTTTATCTTTCTCCAAGTTGTGAGGAGAATTTTTCTATGATCATATATTTGCAGTCATCATATCTATTTGTTTTGTGCATTGACACTGCAGGCAGGTATGCCACACACATAGGAAATAGTTGGTCTATTTTTTAGCATTGTGTGGAGGTTTAATGTCGTTGATGCTCACGGGTGTTGTGCTTTGGCAAGTATTCATTTTGAAATGTTTTGCAGCATGAGTTATGACAAGCTAGGTAATTTGGAGGATGGATAAGTAATTTATGTTGCGTTGATTTTCTCAGATTTAGGAGGAAACGACAGGGATTTAAACGTGATGCAAAGAAGATGTCACACTTTTCTATGGACCAGGTAGTGATTTGCATTTACGGTGAGCTATGTTCTAAAGGTTATTCACGTGTCTCGAAAATACATTTGAGTAAATATGCGCGATGCACTTAGAGTTGAATCAATCCATGATGTTTGATCTATTTGTGTTTCGTAAATGTTGTAGTGAAACTTCTTTATACTGGGTGTCTTTTTCTAGGTTGTGTGAAAGATTTTGTTGTTGCGATATACCGATGCTTTTGGATATTCTTCACAAAGTGAATTCTTACTCTATTTTCATTCCTTGTATGGGGAATCCACACTTTCAATCCTTGCAGTGAGAATTGATGCTACTTATGGTCTAGCATTGGCGAACTAGGGTGCATCAACACTTGTGCAGTTGGTAGAGTTATGTCATCAACACTTTTGGACAGGTGTATGCCCCACAAAGTCAGTGCTTGTTCTATTTAGCACTTGGTCTATTTTCAAATGTTGTGCGAAGATCTGATACAAATCCTCTTCCCACACTACAACACTTATGCATCCCCTTAGTTCCAATACCTAGTTTTTTTATTCAGGTTTCATGGAAGATTTTGCTTTTGTGGTATTCTAAAGCTCTTTAATGGCATATGGTATTCTTAGTCCTTGTATGGGGATTCTACAATGTCAACCCTTGCGCTAAGAATTTAAACCACTTATGGTATGGAATTGACACATTTGGGTGCCTCAACACTTGTAAAATTGGCAGAGCTATGTCATCAACACTTTCTCATAGGTATATTCCATGCAGGGTCAATGCTTGGTCTATTTAGCACTTTCTCTATTTCAAAATATTGTGCAAAGAATTGATACATGTCCTCTTCTGGAACTGCTATAGTTCTACATCCCCTCGCTTCCATGCATAGTGAAGTTACTTCGTTTCATTCAAATTTGCATTGGCATTGGTGTAATGTTTAAGAAAACCAGTCCTCTTTTTTCAGCTGTATTACTGGATCAAATGGTTGAATGAAATATTTTTTTGTGCGTCATATATGCAAAAGAAAATTAGTAGTGTCTTATTATTTTTCTTTTTCAGGGGTAGATTAAATTGGTCAAGAGATATTTCAAAAACTATATAGATAAAAAAAGAATCAAAGTTAAATAGAAAGAAAAACAAGGTATGTGGTTTTGAGATTCCTTTTATTTAATCGGTTGCTCAATGCTATAGACATAGCTTAAGTAACATCTGAATGACATAAACTAAAACATGGAAGATACAATGCCATCCTAGCATTAAAAGAACTATGTTCTAGAGCTATACACACGGATAAAAACATCACTATAAATAAACAAGAGAATGTTGCTTTCGACTTTCAATGTGAAATGCATATAAGTCATATTAAACATTGGCATATTGAATTACATGGACATCCGAACACAAATAGTCATATTTACATATTTTTTTTACATATTCACAATTTTTAATTTCCTTGCTATTGAATGAAAGAATGTTTTCATATTCTTATTACATATTTAGAAATTTCTTGTTTCTATGTTGGATCAAGAAATTGTGTTGGAAATGACAAGCAATTGATGTAACAAATATTATGATCGTAGAGAAAATAAAATATCGTCAATTTTCATTGTGCTTGCATCTCACTGACATCCATTTGCATTGTTGTTTTCCTTGTTCGATGTACAATACATACAAAAATTCACTAGTGTTTAAAATAGATAACCATAGAGCATTAAAATAGATAACCATTGAATTGAGAAAAGACACATTTGATTGAAAAACAGAAATAGAGTTTGGATTATTTTCATTTGATATGAATGATACATACACATGAAGACTGGTACATTTTGTAGAGTTGTTCTATGTATTCTCATTATTTCAATAATGGTTGCATTGCTCTATGTGAAGGGATGTATCTTATTAATATGTGGTTGTCATGTCATTTGATACTTATCTGCCAAACAATAATACGATTTGTGAACAACACAATCTTATTTATTTATATCTGGTAACCCTATCGCTTGATGAAATGAGTGTTATAGAGAAAAAAGAAGAGAAATGAATAAAATTGTTGGCATTTGGTGCATGATGGTTTATTTTTCCATAGATTGCACCCTATTACAAACTTTTAACACTAAAATTCAATGTTTAACAAGCTTCAAACACTATTATATTTGTGCTCCTAAAATCAAGTGGTACTGCGACGCCATACAAATGTTATCTTGAATTGTGAGAGTTCTGAATGTGGCTAGGTTGGATACCTGCACATTGCTTGAGTAAGTGAAAAAAATCTATTTGGGCTCTTGTTCCATCCCAACATAACTTTTCAAATGAGTAGAGTCGTCCGAAAGGTGAAAACTAGATTGGGTGAACATTTTTCCATGATATCGACATCTCTCTTCTTGCACTTCATCTGGATCGATGAAGTGTAGA
>JZKD02S1763855.1:3822-43391 GCA_000966675.3 Picea glauca
GTCTCATTATTTCCAACAATTGGTATCAAAGTGAGTGCCTTCAACACAGTCTAACAACTGGAAGGTAGATCCTAAAGATGGATCAAAAAGAATGTCTAATAACAAGGCACCATTGTTCAATGGAGGTGGCTATGCTCTATGGAAACTAAGAATGAAAAACTTCATGTTTTCTCTTGGTTTTGATATCTGGAAATATGTTGTAGATTGTTACATTGCACCAACTACTCCACCCAAAGATGATGTAGGAAAGAAAATCTACAATAACAACTCAAGAGAAGTTAATGCAATTCTAGGAGGGTTGAGGTTATGCATTGTAAGTTAGCTAAAGAAATTTGGGAAAAATTGGAGGTTGTATATGAAGGAGATAGCAAAGTCAGGGAAGCCAAACTACAGACCTATAGAACTCAGTTTGAAAATCTAAGAATGAAATAAGAAGAGAACATTGTTGAATACTTTCATAGGGTAGATGAAGTGGTTAATTCAATCAGAGCAATAGGATAAGAACTTACAGATAAACCTATTGTGCAAAATATATTAAGGTCATTACCTATGAGATATGATGCCAAGATTTCTATAATTGAAGATAGGCCATAACTTGACACACTCACAGTGGATCAACTTCATGGAATGTTTACATCATATGAGATGAGAACAGAGACCGATAAACCATCAAAAGAATAAACAGCCTTTAAGGTATCTAAAGCAAAGAATAAACAGGAACATATGGCTCATGAAGATCATTCAGACATATCAGATGTAGAAGAGGCCAACTTTATAAAGAAACTCCAAAAAGGATTTGGAAAATATAAAGGAAAGTTGCCATTCAAATGTTTCAACTATGGTAGAATTGGACACTTTGCTAACAAATGTCCCTATCCCAAGAAGGAGGGAATGATGAAGAAGTTCACAACCAGAAAAAACAATACAAGAAGAAATTTATAAGAAAAAGAAAAACTTCTACTTCAAAAAAGACATCAGCTCTTCAGACATGAGTGAAGATGAAGATTCGAAGCTTATATTTATGGGAATGAGCACTCAAAATAATGATGTAGATGATGAATAAAACTCTGAATTTGAAGGAGAATTGAACCTAGAAACAGAATTGATTAGTGCCCTGGAGGAACTAAGAAAGTATAAAAAGAAGAACAAGCTACTTAGGGAAAAACTTCAATAATTTGAAGAATCACATCAATCAAGAGAACTAGATGCATCAAGAACCATCAAAGAGTCAGAACAGATCATTAGTGATTTGAAGTCCCATCTCCTGGAAGCTAATAGAATTGAAGAATTCATTTTAAAACAACTCAATGATAGAGAACAAGTATGTAAGAATCTATAAGTTGAGATTGAGTTGATAAAAGGTGAATCTGAAAAAGAAAAGAAGAGATCAAAAATTGGAAATAGTTCAAAAATATTGGATGAAATTCTCAGTAGTCAGAGGTCACCCAACGACAAGAATGGGTTGGGATACACCCAAGAATCAACCTCTACATCATCCAAAATTCCAATAAGTTATGCAGATGCTCTAAAAGGCTCCTTAAGAAGAGAATATAATAAGGCAAAGATGATTCCATTGAAAATTGTTCCACATAAACAGAAATCAACACTCCCTACTAGAATAAAAGATGACAAGAGAAATATAATCACCAGAAGGAATACCCCTAAACATCTGTTTATTGTATATCATTACTCTTGCAATAATGTTTGACATAAGGTAGTACATTGCAAAACTTATGGACAATACAATCATAGAAATATCCAAAGATATGAGAACAATAAGTACAATATAGAGAAGAGAAACTATAATTCATTTTCTCCTTTGCAAAACTTCAATATTGAATGCCAAAAATGCAACAACTATGGCCATAAAACTAGAGAATGTAGATTACCAATGCAATCCTTGAAGATAGGAAACCCTAAAAAACAGAATAAGAAGATATGGAAAATAAAATCTGAAGTACCAAGCAAGAAAGATGATGAATATACAACATCTGGAATTGATGAAGTTAATAGTAGGAGAATGGTGGGTAAAACTTCTAATAAAGAATATAAAAATCAAATTCTTGCATATAAAATGAATAAAACTCAAGAAAAGAGAAATCCTAAAGAAAAATCTGACACAATTACAGAACTTGGAAATGTCATGCAAGTAGATTACTCATTACCCAACAAATAGATAATGCAAAAAGAAAATTCTCAAAACAAATATGAAGAAGTTTTTGTTACACAAAATAGTAATGATGATGATGAATCTTCAATAGTAGACCAACCAGAAGAATTGGGTGATGATGATCTCAAAATTTTTCAGGAACAGTTATTGTGATAGAGGTTGTAGCAGGTATTGAGATAGTGACTGGGACAGTGATAGATAAAATATGAAGATGTATCAGTTGGTTGATGTGTGTTTGAGTTGGATGGACAACTAGATCAATTCTAGTTGGATAGATTGCATTCTATTGGCAAGATGAGTCATGCAGAAAGCAGAGTATAAAAGTATCTCAGATGAACTTAGAGCATTGTACAGTAGAGAAGAGATGAATACATCTGGTTAGATATCAATGAAAAGCAATGGACAGGTCCAAAGATCGTTTGATAAGTATGAACTACAATTGCGCAGTGTTCTAGTACAACATCAGTATCCGCAGCAGCAGCAGTATGTTGTCTATAGTGGTATACATGGAATATTGTAGAGATGACAGGGGGGGAGACCTTGTCAGGAAGAGATACCCTTTTAGAAACAAAGGGGGAGAGAATTAAGAGGCAGAGAGAGAAGATTAACAAGGGGAATCATTAAGTTGAGGCAGGCAGAGCATGATTGCAGGGGGAGTTAATTGAGTTCATATTTTGGTCAGAAACATACAGACAAACAGAGATTAATCATAGAGGGAGCAACCCTTTTCGATTTATGTCAAAGGGGGAGAGTAATTTAAAAGGAGAGAAGCATCATCACAGGGGGATTTTTTGTATGAAGTTGGTGTGTTTCCATCAATGGAAAAGGGGGAGATTGTTGGACATATTGTCATTGATGTGTTTTCATTTATGTCAACATTCGAAGTCATTTTGATATGATGATGAGTTGTTATGATGAATTGTCATTGATGAAAAACGGGGTGTAGAAGAACATTTATTAAAAGCTCAGAAGAAATAGCGATGAATAGATCAGAAGGAATAATGTTAATCAAAGCTCATAAGAGATGGCGTGCATGAGTTGTTCAATAAGGAACCAGACGAGATCGTGACCATTTATCAAACACGGATAAAAAGACAAGTGATCCATGATCTAGGAGGAATCATGTCCGTTGATGAAGTTTTTGGAACATTCCAGGACCGTTAGATTGAGATGAAGCCAAAAACTGGGGGAAAGTAAATCCCAACCATCAGATTGGGATACACAATACTCAACCTTTGATCACAGTCATTGGATGAATCCAAGTGGAAGGATAGCGTAAGAACTTCCATGTTGACCACTTCAACACTAACCAACTCCAATGAAAATTGGAGCAGCAATTACCTGGACCTATGAAGCCCTAAAGTCCTAAAGTCATGAACTTTCGTCAACCATTGGATCAAAGGAAGAGAAGGGAAATCATGTCAACTATTGACATATTCAAAGCGCACCAAGAATGATATGGTCAACTCTGGCATTGACCACTATGGTGGAAAAGGGTTTAGAACATGTAAGTTCACCCGAAGGCATAAGCCCTGAAGTCACGACAATCGTAGATCTAGAGAAAATCATGGAAACTGTCAGATCACAATGAGATGGTCAACTCCGACACTGACCACTCTAACAGAAAGGAGTTTAGAACAGGTAAGATTACCCGAAGGCTGAAGCCCCGAAGTAATGGAAATTGTTTATCCAAATAAGAACATGATAACCATCAAATCAAGAGACGGACAACTTTGGCACTGACCACTTCGGAAGAAAAGGGTTGAGAACATGTAAATTCACTCGAAGGCCGAAGTTTCAAAGTCATGAAATAAGACATGTGGTACACACAGTAAGATCCCACGTCATCATAGCCCGTTTCGGTAAGAACATGTGGCACAATAAAATGATGACAAGTGTCAAGGTCCAGTTGGCACTTTAGGTATGCGTAGGTCATGAATCTAAGTGACACGTGGAAGCCACTCGGCTAGTGCCACATCAACAGTGATGTCATCAAGCCACGTCACTCCAGAAGTATTCCCTTCCGGGATATCCACTTTCTCCTACCAACAACCACCTGAAGCGTCGAAGCACGAAGTTGCGAACTAACGATGGTCGTTGATCCAAGATCCTCTAAGATGAATCATGACCTTTAGATCAAGTGCAATGGAAGGATAGTTTAAGGTGTACTAAACAACTGACAACAAGCACTCATTGTAGTATTATGACTTATTCAGTAGGTAAAAACTCTAAAGGGATTGAACTTCTCAGAGTTCGAGTAGCCCGGAACTCCAGAGTCATGAATAGTTGAATACCTTAAGAGAGGATATCCTTTGTGCCTAAGCCCATGGTCCTACCTCCTGGACTTATGAAAATCTATCAGAGCAGGGAAGTGTTGATAATCACTTCGACGAAATGCACTCCGGAAGGTTGAATGACTACAAAGGCTGGAAACCCTGGAGTCCCGAAGTTTCAAAGTAAATAATGGCCTTCCACTCAACTGCAGATTAATTCATGGTCATTTATTTGTTTGAAACCTCTAGAAAATATAGGATCCTCCATCTAATGGAAGAATGAATATCGACCATCCAATATACTTCGTCGAAATGTACTCTGGAAGGTTGAAAGATTGAAGAGGTTGGAATTCATGAAGGACGAAGTTCTGAAGTGAACGAGAACCATCCACCCAACTGTAGATCAAGTCTTGATCATTGATTTGTTTGAAACCTATGGACAAGCCAGGATCATCCATCTAATGGAAGAACGAATATTGGCCATCCGATCTACTTTGGCGAAATGTACTCTGGAAGGTTGAAAGATTGCAGAGGTTGGAAGTTGTGATGGATGACGTTCCAAAGTAAATGAGAACCATCCATCTCATTGTGAAATTAAAATGTGACCATTGATCTTGACAAGTGATCAAGCACTCGTTTGGTGTAGCACCTAGTCACCACCTGTGGTCGTATGGAATAAGAGGTTCTGAAGAGTATTCTATGTGAAATTTAACACACAAAATGAGAAGTTTATCTCAGTCGAGAAGGTACATTAAACCAGATAAGATCTATATTTTGTCCTAATTTATCCAACAGTTGCAATGGATTAAAATGATAATCAAAAAGGTTAGATCTGATCAACAAAATTGAAGAATGAAATAAAGAGGCATTAAAAATGAAATCGCTCCATATCAGTGATTGATTTATGAAAAGGACTCTCACTAAACCATGGTCCAAACAAAGGTGATTGATTTATGAAAGATATTATTGTTAATTTGAAATGAAGAGGTGTGATGGTCCAAACAAAGGGACACAGTGCTTCATATCTCACACCAATCGGAAGATTATATAAATGAGAAAGAATGGTGAGAGGAAAGTATCTTTGTAGTCCACATCAAAAGATCAAAATAGAAGCAGAGTCCAATAAGAAGAACTGATGATTCTTATGAAGTGAGGGTGGAAGGTAGGAGCACGGAAGGATTAATATCCTTTACTAAAGTGTAAAAACAGGGATTTGGTGCTTCCTAGGGTTGGTTCCCTAAAGTTAAGGGAGTTGGTGCTTCATAGGGTTGGTTCCCTAAAGACAAGGGAGTTGGTGCTTCCTAGGGTTGGTGCCCTAAGACAAGGGAGTTGGTGCCCTGTAGAAGGGGATTTGTGTCTCCTAGAGTTGGTTCTCTAAAAAGGATTGGTGTCGTTCATTATTTATTTATAAAACCTTGTAATTTATGTTAATTATATATTTATAATTGATTTTATATATACAAGAACATTTTTTATGTGTTGTGGTAAATAATAGAATATCAAAGTACATGCTAATTGTTGAAAAAAGGGAAATATTGATTCACCCCCCGATCAATATTTCCAACACAATATTGATTGATTCTGGTAGTACCCATAATTTCATCAATTACAAATTAGAAAAATATCTCAATTTCTTTGTATATCCTGCACCAGAGTTTCAAGTAATGATTACAAATGGAGGTACCATAAATTGTTCATGGAAATGACAAAGTAATAAGCTCAACATGGGGGAGTATTTTATGGATAGCCCTATGATTTCCATCCAAATGGGGGGAGCTAATGTTGTATTATGGGTCCAATGGTTATAGTCATAGGGAACATTGACCCTTAATTTTCAAGATATTTTCATGATATTTTCCTCAAATGGAAAGGAAATTGAGCTTAGAGGTATCCAAGGGAAAACCTCTAAAGTGATAATATCTAATAGTGTGACAAAATTACTTAAAAAGGGACACCAGGGTGTAGTTGCACAATTGTGCCCACTTATGTTCAAACATCTATATCATATATTCCATTAGACCTCCAAATAGTTATCAATAATCATCCCAAGGTATTTGATGAAATTCCTAAGTGTCTTCCACCTGCTTGAGATCATGACCATGTTATTCATTTGAAACCAGGAAGTGTGCCGCCTAACATTAGGCCTTACAGGTATCCATATGCACAAAAGAGCAAGATTGAGTGCATGATCCAAGAAATTCTAGAGTCTACCATCATTCAACCTAATCAAAGTTCTTTCTCTTCACCAGTGGTGATGGTTCATGGCATATGTGTTGATATTATAAACAACTCAACAAAGTGACCATCAAAGATAAGTTTCATATTCCTATCATTGATGAATTATTAGATAAAATTGCATGGAGAAAAATTAGTTACTAAGTTGGATATTCGTTCGGGATATCATCAAATCAGAATGAGGCAGGAAGACATTCCTAAAATATTTTTTAGAACACATGAAGTTCATTATGAGTTTTTGGTTATGCCATTTGGACTTACTAATTCACCTTCA
The DNA here is from genome assembly GCA_000966675.3 of Picea glauca. Classification (NCBI taxonomy): domain Eukaryota; kingdom Viridiplantae; phylum Streptophyta; class Pinopsida; order Pinales; family Pinaceae; genus Picea; species Picea glauca. The sequence goes on from JZKD02S1763855.1 coordinate 10,775, forward strand.
ACATTTCAAAGCTTGATGAAATTTATTTTCAATCCCTTCCTTAGAAAATTGTTATTAGTGTCTTCTAATGACATACTAATCTATAGAAAATATTGGGAAGAGCATGTACAACATTATGACAAAGTATTACAACTATTGGAAGAGAAACAAATGTATGCAAAGCTTCCAAGTGTGCCTTTAGGCTTCAAGAAGTGGAATATTCGGGTCATATTGTATCTCATGACGCTATAAAAGTGGACCCTAACAAAATTAAAGCTATCAGGGAATGGTCGATTCCCAAAACCTTGAAAAAATTTAGAGTATTATTAGGATTAACAGGTTATTATCACAAGTTTGTCAATAAATATGGTCAAATAGTAGCACCTCTAATAGAATTGTTAAAAAAGGCATCATTTTCTTGGACCGAAGAATCAACCAAATCTTTTGAAAAACTTAAGGAGGCTATGTGTACTACTCCCATCCTAGCCACATCGAAATTTACAAAAACATTTGTTGTGGAGTGTGATGCCTCAATCCATGGAATTGGTGTAGTTTTAATGCAGTAAGGAAGGCCCCTTGCCTTTTAAAGTATCCAACTTACAGGGAAAAAATTAGTCAAACCCATTTATGAAAAATAAATGTTTGACATGCTACATGCAATTCAGAAATGGCACCCTTACCTAATAGGAAGACACTTAAAAGTAAAAACATATCATGATAGTTTGAAGTATATATTGGAGCAACGATTATCTTCATAAGAGAAATAAAAATGGGGTACAAAGATGCTAGGTTATAACTTTGAAATTATCTACAAAAAAGGAAAATATAATGTTGTGGCAGATTCTCTTTCAAGGAAAGAAGAAGAAACAGAAGGTTCAATGTGTGTTATTTCTATTCCGCAATCTAATTGGGTGGAAGAAGCAAGATCAAGAGGTATACAATATCATTCAAAAACTACATGAGGACCCTAGTTCATCAGACAATTTTGTATGGAATAATGATTTACTACGGTATCGTGATCTCCTATATTTATGTAAGAATTCCCAACTCAAACAAAAGGTCCTTCTGGAATTGCACACTTCTCCTATAGGAGAACATTTAGGATTATTGAAAAATAACACAATATCAAGAAGTATTTTTTCAAGTAAGGTGTTAAAACTGATGTTCAAAATTTTGTGTCACAATGCTTATTCTACCAATAGAATAAGGGGGAAACATCCAAGACGCCAGGTCTCCTACAGCCATTAGTTATACCAAGCCAACATTGGGAACAAGTTTCAATGGATTTTATTACAAGTTTACCCAAATACGAAGGAAATAATGTCATCATGGTAGTAGTGGATCGACTGACAAAGTATTCTCATTTTTTCTCTCTTTATCATCCTTTTAAATCAAGTACAGTAGTCACAACATTCATGGAAACAATCCAAAAGCTTCATGGAGTCCCCGAGATTATTGTAAGTGATATAGATCCAGTTTTCACTTGGAATTTTTGGACTAAGTTGTTTTCATGTTTGGGTACTCAATTGGCTCACAGCTCATCTTACCACCCTCAATCCAATGGGAAAACTGAGATTGTGACTAAATGTCTAGAAGAAATCTTTGTTGTTTTTCATATGATAAATAGACACAACGAGTCAAATGGTTTCCTTTGGTAGAATGGTGGTACAATACATCCTTCCATACTTCATCAAAAATGTCCCCATTTATAGGACTTTATGGATATCATCCTCCATCCATTACATCACCCTTGAAATGGAATACAAAGTTCGAGTAGTGGAGGACCACATAGGGAAACAACAAGAAGTTATCAAACTATTGAAGGACAACTTGGTTATGGCACAAAATAGGACGAAACAACAATCATATCAACATCATAGTGAAAGGGAATTTGAAGTGGGGGGTTGGGTATTTCTGACGTTACAACCATATAAACATATGTCCCTCAAGAAAAGAAAAAAAGGACACTAAATTAGCACCCAAATATTATGGCCCCTATAAGGTGTTGCAAAGGATTGGAAGTATGGCTTACAAATTGGAGCTTCCTCCATCTTCACATGTACATCTAGTCTTCCATGATTCTTGCTTAAAGAAGGTAATCGGAAACAAGATCCTAGTCCAAACTACTTTACTGGAGATTAATGAAGAAGGGAAAATCATACTAGAGCCAAAAACAATCCTTGAAACAAGGATTAAGCAACTGAGAAATCGATCAATCACGGAGTACCTCGTCAAATGGAAGAACGTACCAGTGGAAGAGGCAACATGGGAAGATGAGTTATTCATGCAGAAACACCCGCAATTAGTCAAGTGTTTAGGACAACACTTGTTTGAAGGGGACGGTCAAGTTAAAACCTAGAAAAAGCCCCATTTTGTGTCTAAAACCCCTTATTAAGCCCTAGATATTGAATTAATAGATTTATAGTATTATAATTGTATGTCATCTAGAACCCTTCATTGTACCCTTTCAGTATATTTGTACCCTTTGTATCCTATATATATACCAAGGAGACCTAGTCTTAGAATCATATTATCACATCTCATATTTTATTTTGAATTGGATATATTGTAAAATGAGGTTTCCCCCTCGAAGTGGACTGTATTCATTGACTTTTTATTATTTTTAAGGCGTTGGATCCTAATAGTCGTCTGCACTATATATGTGTCTATTGTGTTTCACATGTTTTTCCATTGTATTACAAATGAATAAGTGTCAATATTATTAACAATTTTTCTAAGTATACAAGTGATTTACGTAGAGTAAGAGTATGGGTATTCTCTAGGTGAAGAGGCATAGTCCAAATGAAGTATCCTTGGTTGAGCCAAGCTTCCAAGTGATAATTGTCGCAGTGTCGCATGTCCATGAGATGTCAAGGTTGGACTTGGGCATGACACTTGGGGGTGTGACAGATGGTATCGGAGTAGTTTTTCAAGTATTTCGAGGAAGAGAATTGCGAAGACACAACACACAGTATGAAAAGGCCTTGCACAGTACGGGAGAGTATCAAATGTGTGACTCCTTAAACAGAGGAGGATGAAGTCGTACGACAGAAGTAGACAGCAAATGACTCAAGGAAATATGATTCAACTTTCCCACCACAACTTGAGGTAGAGAAGACTTGGTTGGAGCAGTGAACAAAGATCTACATGGAATTGCGATGATGCATCTTGGAACCAAGGGGCACTCCAACATAGTCTACAGAAAATTGGTATAATGCAAGTATGTTGTATTGTGATTTTGTTTGTCTTTTCCACTTAATTCTGAAAGAGTGGAAAGGCTTAGTTTGCAGAAAGTTGCAAAGGATTTGTGCCTTGGGTTCCTTGGGTGGAAAACTAGGAAATCAATACCATCAATTGTGTTTTGTGGATCTGGTTATCAATGGAAGAATAGTGTAAGCCTTGGTGAATTCATAGGCCTCACACAATTTTATAAAGATGGAAGTTGTGAAGGAAATGAGACTTAGATTTTCTCCATGCAAAGTTGTGGTGAAGGCAGTAAACTCTAAGGAAAAGGCGGCAACTAGAGTTTCCTCCTCGGTTCACATTCGACTTGACAAATGGGAAGGTCAAGCTAATTTCATAGTGATGCCTATAGATGAATTTTAGGTGATTCTTGGGCATGATTTCCTCAGGAGGATGCATTTGTTCCTCATGTCATGGATGGACAAGATTGTTATACTTGGTGAACAAAAGGCTTGGCTTGTGCACACAACCACAAGGAAGTATGGTGGAAAGATGTAACATGTGCATGTATTGAGTATAAAGAGAGCAACAAGATAGTCAGGATCACGTATTTACACATCAGTTGTTAGGGAAGTTCAAGAGGATGGAGTGGGAACACCTATTCCACCTCAGCTTGTTGAATTATTGAGTGACTTTATAGACAGGATGCCATATGAGTTTCCAATATTTCCCCTACCAAGATGCATTGTTGATCATCATATAGAGATAGATCCTAGACTACATTCACCGATAAGAGCTCCTTGTTGATTGTTTGGACCTAAATTGGAAGAGTTGAAGTGGAAATTAATAGAATTGATTGATACAGGTTTCAATCATTCATCTAAATAACCATATGGCACATTAGTTCTCTTTCAATAGAAGAAGGACATTTCAGAGTTGAGGATGTGATTGTATTATAGGGATTTAAACTAATAGATTGTGAAAAGTCGATACACGTTGCCTCTAGTTGCAAATTTCTTTGACAATTTGGCCAAGGCCAAAGTATTTTCAAAGCTTGACTTGTGATACGGGTATTATCAGGTGTGAATTGCAGATGGAGATGAGGCGAAGATAGCCATGGTGGTGAGGTATGGGAGCTATGAGTTACTAGTGATGCATTTTAGGTAGTGCAATGCCCCTGCAACCTTTTTCACATTGACGAATGACGTGTTGCGGTCATTTTTGGACAATTTTGTTGTGGTGTATGTGGATGACATCATGGTGTACAGTGAGAGTATGGAAGATCACAAGAAGAATATGGAACAATTCTTTGAGGCGTTGCGACAAAACCAACTGTTCTTGAAGAAGTCTAAGTGTGTTTTTGGGCAAACTGAGATACCATACTTGGGGCATTGGATTGGCCAAGGATGCATTCGCATGGACCCTACAAAGGTCAAGGAAATTGAAGATTAGGAAAAGCCACGAATAGTTCATGGTGTGAGAGTATTCCTTGGACTAACCAACTACTATTGCAAGTTCGTAGAGGGCTACTCCAAGATTGTCCCATTGTTGATTGACATGTTGAAGAAGAAGAAAGCATGGAACTAGATAGAGAGGTGAAAGTATATGTTTGAGGATCTAAAACGTATAATTGTCACCTCCCCATGTTGAAGTTATCAAAATTTGAGAAATCATTCGAAGTGCAAACAGACGCATCAAACTTTTCCATTGGAGGATTTTTGACATAGGAGGGACATCCAGTTGCCTTTGATAGAAAAAATCTCCAAGATCATGAATGGAGGTACCATATTCATGAGAAGGAGATGATTGTTGTGGTACATTGCTTGCATACTTGGAGACACTAGTTGGAAAATTCGTTTTTCATGAAGACATAAAACATTGTGACGAGTTACTTCATGACATAGATGAAGTCGTCACCCAAGAAGGTAAGGTGGCAGGACTTCCTCGTAGAGTTTGACATGACCATTGAATATAGGAAAGGTAGACTCAACATTTTTGTGGATGATTTGAGCATAAAGGCACAACTCACATTCCTAGAGGAGGATGACAAGTTGCCTACATCAGAGAGTATTCAGATTCAAGTCTTGGAATAATTGCATGAAAATATCAAGGAATGATTAGATCATGATCGCATAGTGAAGAACATCATGAAGTAGGTGAAGGATAGAAAAAAGTGGAATTTTTGGCTATGTGATGGATTGTTGTATTTTCGGGAACAAATCTATGTCCCTAAGTCATCTAACCTTAAGAGGGAGGTCATGAAGGAATGTCATGGCTCACCTTGGGCTAGCCACCTAGGATAGCATAGGATGTTGGCGTTGTTGGAACAAGGATACTTTTGGAAGTGGATGAAGTAGGATGTGGAGGAGGACATTTTCACTTGCCTTGTATGTTAGCATGATAATATGGACACTAGATTGAGAGCAAGAAAATTGTAGGATTTACCGATTCCAAAAAGACCATTGAAGGTTGTCTTGATGGAATTCATCACACAACTTCTGATGGTGCAGGGATACAATGGGATTTTGGTTGTGGTGGATCAAATATCCAAGTATGTTGTCTTTGTCATGACGAAGATTCCTTGCAGCACAAAAGAAGTTGCGAAGTTTGTTTTCAAGCATATAGTGAACTATTGGAATCTTCCTTTGGAGATTTTATCAGACAAGGATGTAAGGTTCATGAGTAAGTTTTGGACAACATTGTTCAAACTTGTGGGGATGAATTTTTTGGAGAATTGGTCCTATAATCCATAGATAGGTGGGAAGACCGAATGAATCAACACACGTTTGGAGGACCACTTGTGGCACTATGTACAGGTAGATTAGATGAATTGGTCGAATTTGTTGGACATCACCCAATTCAACTACAACCTACAGAAGATTTCAACGATGGGATACAATCCATTTGAGTTGACAAATGGAAAAGAACCCACAACTCCTCATTTTGTGATATAGGGATACTATGGAATGAGTACATCATTTGTGGGTTTCGTGAAGAGTTGGAAAGATAAATTGGATATAGCTCACACACACTTGACTAATGCAGGGGAAACAATGAAGCAGTAGGAATATAGCAGTAGGTGCGACGCAGAATTCCGAGTAGGAGAGTTGGTCTTACTCAAGTTGAGTAGAGATAAATTCCCGCTACCTAAAGGGATGGCTCCATATCTTGTGATAAGGTATGAGGGATCATTCAAAGTTCTCAAGAAGATATGCAATGTCACCTATATATTGGAGTTGTCGTTCCACATGCGACATATTCACCCTTTCTTCCACATTATCTATTTGAAGTCGTGTCGAAGGGACCCGAATGACCCAAGTCGAGTTGATCCATCCATAGCACTGACCATGGTTGTGTACAAGCATGAGTTAGAGGTAGAGACGATTTTGGCACATCGCATATTGGATGTGGTATAGGTCAAGTGCACAAGCACTTTGTTCATTGGATGGACAAACCCGACGAAGAGGATAGTTGGGAGATATATGAGTCCTTGTGGAAATACAAGGACATGATTTGGCAGTTTGACAGAGGTCGCTACGAATTGCAAGTACAACAAAAAATTTCAGCACACCAACAACTCTAGTGGGGGAGGATGTAAGGTTTTGTTGGCTTCCCAACTAGCATCTTGTTTTCCATTGTCATTTGAAATACAAAATCACTTCTTATACTCATTTCCTAGTATGTCTATATGCGGCAGATTGACTGATTTTATTTTGTACAAAGGTGTGGTTGTTTAGTGCCAATCAGTCTTCTTTGAATTTTTATCATTTTCATGAGAATATCTTTGTGTCACTTATTGATCAGTTTCCTTCTTCAATTCCATTACTGTAAAGCATGAAATATATCTTTGTGTCACTTATTGATCATTTTCCCTCTTCAATTTCATGACTGTAAAGCATGAAATTGAAGCTTATTTTCGTGAAAATCATTGACCGAACTCTTGTGACAGTATCCCTTTGCATGGATTAAAGATTATTGTTTGTTTGATTTAACTAATCTAAGGTCTGAATAAGAAGATCCTTGAGCTATGTTTTAAATGGAAAGTCTATGAATTATGTTAAACAACCTAAGCAATGCTCACTTCCTAGAAACTAAGCTCGATTTTAAGAGGTATGGGTTTGATTTAAACGAATTTATGAACTTAAGTGTCGAGCATGAACTAAAACCTTGATTAAAATTATTGATAAATAATTGATATGAGTGATATGGGGTTCATTTAAAACTTTATCGCTCTAAACAATATCGACATGATTTTTTTTTTACACCTACCATTGTCATATCACAACACGATGTTTAATAATGTTCACTTACCCTAACCTGGCCTTTCGACTATCGTATGAATCATTACTATGAATGGTGTTAATGTCCTCGAAACCAGGTCAGTAGTTTGTGGTTGGTCACGAGGGTTCCATGGGTTTGTTAGTTTCGAACCTCTATGTCCTCCAGTCTACATGAGGTAATCAGAACTTGGAGTGGGAGATAATGGTAGAGCATCCTCAAACCCTCAAGTGTTTCTTTATCATCAGGTATGTTCTTTCGTCCTCCTTCGTTGTTTATGGGCTTGGTATGTTGCGATTATAGCGTTTTCACCTTGATGAAAATTGTTTATGTGTCTTCTGGTTTACCCTTGTTGAGTTTATGGCTCCCATAGTGACAATAGAGTTTACCCTTGTTTATTGCAAACCTTGTTGTCCCATGACAATGAGATGGGTAGGATTTCCCAGGTCGGTTGGTTAGAGTTTATCCAGTCATTTAATGGTTTTAATTTAGAAGTGGTTAGAGCGTTTGCTATGACTTTTGATGGCACCAAAGCCAAAATTGGGGATGTTCAGATACAGGTCATAGAGGAATTCATTGCTAAGGAAATGGGTCTTCCTCAGAAAGGTGGCAGGTGGTTTAAAAACATGAAGGTAACTAGTATTCCATAGTGGTCTTTGTTGGCGTCCAAGAAGTCGCGATACCACATAAAGGGTATGCCTTTAGAAATATTTAACACCAGTTGGCACAATCTATTGTTGATAATCAAGCAATTCATTACCTGTGAAGGTCACTACGACCTAGTTTTCTATTTTCAAATACGGTTTCTTATGGTGTTTCGGGGGTTTAGTTTAAACTTACCCTTCTACTTATTAAGAAGCCTGCAAAAAATGTCAAAATTTTATCAACGGCCAAGCCCTAACCCTAAGACCAGCTTGTTTCACCACGACCTAATTTGCATCTTGGTCGAATTTCATCTGGTTAGCACAGGGGACAGTTGGAAAGGTTTTTTGGTAAGAAATGAATTTTTACCTAGGCAAAATGATCATATCATCAATTTAACATAGGATGATGAAGAGCCTTTCTCTCCCAAGGCCTCACCTCGTGATTTTTTAATTGAGATTCAGATTCATGATGACCCTATTGTGTCACTCGATGCCCAAATGGAGGTTTTTCCTATGGTTAGATCAGCACCAAAAATATATGAGTTTGTGCCTAGGAAACCCTTAGAAGTTGTCCTTAGCCATTTGAGGAATCAGTCGTTAAGTGTTATTGATCAGTCACAGTCTACGAGACCAATAGTCAAGGAGAAACATAGAGAGCAGGGTAAACAATTTAGGCATGTGCAGGAGGTTTGTGAAGTCGAGTTTAAAAACAAAAGGAATGGTCACATCCTGTCTAGAATGATAAGAAACATGCATAAACAGAGGAATGATCCCATTCAAACCATTATGATAGAAGATCAAAACTCTGTTGAAAATACAAGCCCATAATATTCAGAGGATAGTCATCCTCGGTATGACTTTGTTTCTAATTTTCCCCCGTTCATCCAAGACTTTGAGGGATTCTCAGGAATTCGGGCTGATTTAAAGGTTAAGTTGGTGCAAGAAAAGCCTTCACACTCAGACCACCAACAATCGCTCCTGAATCTGGAACTTGTTTGTTGTCTCGAATGCTTAGCAAGGGCCCAGAGGTATTACGCAGACATCATGTATTTGCAAATACGTCTTAATCAAGTTATGAGGCAGAATAGGGAGCTTGAAAGAGAAAATTAGAAGTTAAGGTTTGAAATGCAGCAAATTTTTCCTCGAGCAAAAAAGAAACCCAGGAAATCAGGAGATGTCATTATTAAGAATTCAACAAATGTCAATTCTATTATGGGATCATATATGCATGAATCTTCATTTTCCAATGTTTTATTTGGGTAAATTAATCTATGTTTTTATTTCTGTTTGATTTGTTTTTTTTAAGCATTAGTTGTTACATTGATTTTAGACTAGCTACAGAATCAAAGATTTTGTAGCTTGTCTTAAATTAGTTAATGTGGATTTTAATTGGATTTTATTTTTTTTCCAGGTCTCAAAAAGAAACGACAAGATGATCTGTGTGATGATTTCTGAATGAAGAATCATGAAGTACTTTTTTTTTAAAAGTAGGATTCATTCCAAACAATTTAGAATATTGTTATAACAAACTTTTATAAGTTGTTGTAAACATTATTATTATAAATGCATATTAGTATTTAGTTTTAAAAACACTCTATTTTTTAAGATTTACCTCTATCATGTGGATATGAGAACTATATCATTGTGTTGTTTAAATACTCAATTAGCTTTGATATCAGGTGAAAAAATTGGGAGATGGACTCATGAATATTTTATTGAAGGATATAGAATCGTGCTTTAACCAAGGATTTTGTCGTGCAAGTTAAAGAGTTCAATTCGTATTATAATATCTTGATGTTATGATTTATATTCTTCAAAGTAATTGATTATGAATTGATTAAAATTAGCTTTATCCTGTTTTATCAATACATGGTTCATTATTATCATCTATACATTAAATCTTTCAATCTTTTTTAATAGTCCATGATTCCAGATTGTATAGTTTCATGTGATTGTATTATCTTGATGCAAATCTTGAACTGTATTGAATTTGTTCATATACTTTGAGTTTGCACAGATCTATTTGTTCAATGGAAAATTATTTATTATTGTAAATGGTCATTTATATCCTCACCTGACATTAACAATACAAAAGTTGTCCTTTCTGTATTATGAATGAGATCTGAATTGTCAAAGTGAAGTGACTTTCTCTTGGAATTTCTATAATATTAGAATTATACAGTTGTATGTTATATATTTCTCTTAACAGGGATATTGCAGGAGCAGTTTGATACGGGAAGACACAACCACAGTTTTCTTTTAATATTGGTCAATTTTAGGTTAGTAATTTTTCTTCTTTTGTTATTTGATTTGTGAATGTAGATTCCCCTTTAAACTTAAACACATTGCCTATCTAATTCAGAACATTATCATCTACATTCACTCTTTTCTTTTCTTTTCTTTTCTTTTCAAAGGTAAAAGTAGATTATTAATTAATCTCATATTGATTTACATTTTTCCTGAGATTTGGTTCTCTTTTATAAACTTAGTTTCCATGGTTTGTTTTTTCGCAAATATTGAAATCTGTACATTTGTACACCTTGTATATATAGAACATAAATGTACATAGTAGATAATTAGGTTAGTTATTTTATTTTTTCAGTTTAGATTATATCCCTTTATCGACCAACAGAGTCGTAAAACCTGTCAGGGTGATTCATCCCAATCGGCTTAGGTTACTTAGAAAACTTCGGATCGAACTTTCCCTCATAGTTGATGGTGTGTTCACTTATTCCCATCAACAAATAATGCTAGAAGAAGGGACTGAAATATATTAATGGTGCGAGGGAGTCGAAATACACCTCATAACAATCGTTCTTCAGTTGTAACTCGTAGTCGCTCAGAATCCACTGTTGTACCTGATACAGCCACTACACCTAAATCCCAGCTTAGTATTCATGTCGAACCTGCAACACTGCTTCCCCTTAAGGAATTGATGTAAAAGAGACTATCCAAAATTCTCGTCAATCAATAATAAGAACCCAAGACACATCGATCAAAATCAGACAGTTTGGTGAATAATTACATCGACCTCTTTATTTTTCCAATCAATAGGAAGATACTCCTGCCACTAGTACACCAAATTGCACACTACACAATATCTTGATTAATCCATCGAAAATGATCATTCTAGGTGTTGGGGGATCTGGACTTCCTCCTTCACCACCCAACCCTCCTCCACCTCCTACAAGAGGATAATCCTTTGGCAAAGACAATTCATCTTCTAAACAATATCAAACTTCAAATAATTCATAAACTTCAACACAGATGGATAATCAAAATAATCTCGCCAAGCCTTGGCTTGACGAAGATGTTGTGGTCGTACCAGGTCCCCAACATCCTTTACCTAAGCATCCTGAAAAATGGTTACCTAATTTTGATCTTGATTCTAAACAGTCAGTTGAGGATCATATAAAAAAAAATGTGTTAGTTGTTAGGCTTAGAAATGTAGAACATGAAGATGGTGTATGCAGGTTGTTTCCTTATACCTTCGAAGGAAATGTCTCCACATGGTACTTCACACAGCAGCCTCAAACTATTGTTTCCTGGGATAGATTTGAAACCTTTTTATTAGAAAAAATCAGATATGACAAATCTCCTGAAGTCTAGTCATGGAGTTATCCAGTATGAATTTGAATCCCAAAGAAAAAGTTAAATATTTTAAACAAAGATTTCTTACACTCAAAAACAAGATCCCTACAGATTCTATGCCTGTAGAAAATCTGATTGTTTCTTATTATGCTAAAGATTTACATCATACTACATCCATGTGGGTTAAAAGGTATAAAAAGAATACTATGTTAGAATCTTTTGAAGAAGCATTTCTCATTGAAAAGGACATGTGCAGCTTGAAGGATAACACAAATACTGAAACTGGATCAACTTCTTCTTCTGAGAAGAAGATAGAAATTCTTACCAAACCACCTTCAAATAATAAAGATCAGGAACACATAGATATGGAAAGTTTTCAAAAATCCTTTCAAAATTTATCCAACCAAGTTGTATATCTAAAAAGAGATGCAAAGGAAGGATCTTCTAGTAAAGGAATTTATCAAACACCTTTTAGAAGACCACCTCCAAATCCTCCAAATAGGTCAACCCCACCGGCTGAAGGTTTGAGTTTAGAAGGATTACACCACGCTATATAGGCCTTATTAGCTGGATATGATAATACTTATGATGTCCCATATGAACAAAAAAATGATGTAGAAAATGAGGATGAGGGAATACCTAATAAAGAAGATTCATCACCTCCCGCTTTTGGAAATTTTTCAGATAGCATTTTTCAATCCAACTTTGAAACCGTACATAGTAATCAACATCCTTATAATACTCATAGTAAAAATCAGCCTAAATATCAAAACAAATCTTCACCTGACGCAAAAAAAAAATGCAACATCAAAACAAACAAAACATGTTGAAACATCAAAGAGTTTTTCTTTCTTTGATCTAGAGTACAACCCTATTGAGGATTTTAAGAGGTTAAAAGCAAATATTTCAATCTACGAGTTGCTTAAGTTCCCCTACATCCAACGGAAAATGTTACAAATCATAGTTGAAAACACTAACAATAAAAAGAAATATTCTCTAGACAAAAGCACAACTGGAAATAGTAGTAACAAAAGGAAGGATGTTTTAGACAAAGGTATACCCGAAAAAAATAAAAAGAAAGATGTTCTGGATAAAATCGTAGCAAATCTGGATAAAATACCCTCAGACACAGCAGATAAAAATCATCAACCCCCAAATCCTTCTCCCACACCACGAAAGAGGTCTAGCGTGCCATCGTTTCTATTAACATTTGAAATCTTTTATAGAAATGTGCATAGTTGTATGGTGGACTCTGTGGCTTCATCAAATGTAATGCCTTTGTCAGTTTGTCAAAAAATCAATGTTGACGTTAAACCATATGATATGAAAATCATTCAGCTAGATAGAACTAATGTCACTATGGTTGGGGAGCTTAAATATGTTTTGATCAGGTTATCATCCAATATGAAAGTACATCAGGTCATCGACATAGTAATAGCATATATTCCAAAAGTGTATGGTATGCTCCTTAGCAGGGATTGGTCTAAACAACTTCATGGTTATTTTTCTACAGATTGGTCTGACTTGCGGTTTCCACTCAATAGTCATCCAAACAAACTTAGGGTCAACAGGGAACGTTATCTTATATATACAGTTACATATCTGAATGATCCAAACGAACCTTTTGTCCCGATTGTGAATGCATTAGAAAATCAAGGTATGAATACCTTGTTTGGGAATTTTGTTGCTGAAATATGTATTATTACAGACCCTAATCAGCAATCTGAAATATCAGTATGCACTCCATTAATGGTCTCCAATCATGCTATAAATATTGTAGATAGTTGTGAAAATGGTGAAAATTGGTCTTTCTACTTTGATGGGTCTAAATCATGTAAAGGATTCGGTGTAAGTTGTTTATTGATAGATCCCAAAGTTAATAAGACATTCATTGTTTGATGCTAAATGTCTGGTTGTATTCAGTGCTTCTGAAATTGTAGTCAAACAAGTAAAAAAACACCATTCATTATGTATCTGCTCATCTCAAAAATTACTAGAACGAGGTATGGAACTTGATTAATAGATTTATTTATTTTAACATAAGTTCTATCCCGAGATCTAGTAACTCTAAAGCATATTTATTGGAAAATGTAGCATCAAAATTATTGATTCTTGAAGATTTCTCTCTTAATTCATTTTATGTTGAATTAATATTCATGCCATCAATTCCGGATAATATCACTAATTCGCGGGTGTTTGACGATGATCCTCAAATCATAATTTTTTTGCATATGGAACACACTTTCCAAGGTGTTGTAATCGACGAAAACACTCATGACGAAAATCTCCTCGATTTTACGGTAATATCTTATCCACAATCAACTAAAAGTTCATCTGACATGGTAAATTATATCCCTAAATATGTCATCAAATTAGAAAAATTTTATGATTTACATGACAAATTTAAGGGAGTAGTTAACTGCAAAATGAATAGTTCCTCACTGCAATATGAAACTATAAACTTAGGAACACATGATCAGCCTCAAAACATTCATTTGGGAAAAGGGTGTACACAATAAGAAAAGTCAACATTTATTAAACTTTTTAAAGAATTTAAAGATGTGTTTGCTTGGACTTATGACGATCTAAAAACATTCAATCCAAACATAATACAACATGTAATCCCCATGAAGCCTCAAGCCCAATTGTTCCAACAAAAACTAAGAAAGATGCACCCAAAGTTAGAACCCACAGTCAAAAAAGAACTAAATAAGTTGTTAACATCTAAGATTATTTTTCTTGTCCGGCATACCCAATGGGTATCCAATTTAGTCCCGGTAAGGAAAAAGAACGGGGAAATATGACTTTGTGTCGATTTCTGCAACTTAAATTGAGCCTATGATAAGGATAATTACCATGTTCCGCCCATGGAACATATATTGCAACAGGTATCTAGTTTTGAAAGACTATCCTTATTGGATGGTTTTTTGGGATATAACCAGGTCTTGATGTCCCCATCAGAGCAAATTAAAAATACATTATGGACCCCTTGGGGCACTTATGCGTATCATAAAATTCCTTTCTAACTAATTAATGTTGGGGCCACTTTCCAAAGGGCCATCGATATTGCTTATAAATCAGTCAGTGGTTGTCTATTTGGATGATGTTACCATCTTCTCAAAGAATGAAAAATATCACTTATCTCACCTAAGGATTGTATTGGAAGGTTGTCGTAAGTATGGCATTTTGTTAAACCCCAAGAAATCAATCTTTGTTGTTGATCAGGGAAAGTTACTCGGTTTTATAGTATAAAAAAATGGAATGATGATAGATCCTTAATGAACACAAGCCATAGCCAATATTTCTCCTCCGTCATCCAAAAAAGCTATGCAATCTTTTCTTGGTAAAATAAATTTTGTCAGACGTTTTGTGCCTAGTTTTTCCTAGATGGTTAGACCCCTACAAAATATGATCAAAAAGGATGTTTTTTTTTAAAATGGGGATCACAGGAAAACTAGGCCTTTAATTCCATCAAACAAGTTATTACAGAAGCTCCATCCTTGATGAGCCCTGATTTTTCCAAATACTTTACTCTCTACACTTTCGCATCAAATAGATCATATGTTGCAGTACTCACCTAGAAAAATAATGATAATAATGAAATCCCCATCTCATTCATGAGCTCTTCTTTTAAAGGAGCAGAATTAAACTATCATGTAGTTGACTAGCAAGTGTTTACTGTTTTTAAAGCGGTAAAACACTTTAGACCCTATATTTTGAAATCTAGAACTAAAGTTATTGTTCCATACCCTGTAGTAAGAAATTTATTAGTTCAAAAAGATATTGGGGAGAAGAGAGCTCATTGGATGACCTTTCTTCAAGATTATGATCTTGAGATTAAACCAACCCAAATTGTTATAGGTCAAGGTATTTGTAAATTATTGGTTGATTCAGTTGATCCACCAGATAATGAACCTGTCTTATCGGATGAGACATTGTCTGATGAAACGCATATATTTTTTACGCAAACCGTGCCAAATTCATGGTATAATGATATTAAGTTTTACTTGATACATGAAACTACCCCACAGCATATTGACCCCAAAAGGAGAAGAGAACTAAGGCTCAAATATTCACCTTTTCAATTAATTAATGATGTGTTTTTCAGGAAAAAAAATTTGATGGTGTATTGCTACGCTGCTTAGAATAGGAAGAATCTGAAAAGGTATTGATTGAATTGCATTATGGTAATGCAGGAGATAAATTTAGCGGTGAAACAACCACTCACAAAGTCCTTAGAGCTAGGTACTATTGGCCCACACTATTTAAACATTCCCATTCCATAGCCCGCAAATGCACAATATGTCAAAAGGTTGCAGGATGAGTAAAGAAAGTCGCTTTCCCTTTGCAGCACGTTACAATCGATGCATCATTCCAGCAATGGGGCCTAGATATAATAGATCCCATCAACCCAGCCTCTTCACATCAGCATAAGTACATTCTCATGGCAATGGAATACTTTACCAGGTGGTATGAATCCATGCCTCTAAGATTGTTCAACACTAATCAGGTGATTTTGTTTCTAGAAACTCATATCATTAAGCATTTTGGGATACCAGAATGTCTAGTTTTCAACAATGTTCTTATTTTTCCTCATTGGAAATGAATGTTTATGCTTTAGAAAAAGGAATCAAGTTAAAATATTATGCCAGCTATTACCCCCAAGGAAATGTCCTGGTTGAATCAATGAATAAAAATTTAATCAAAATCTTAAAAAGAACAGTGTCGAACAATCATAAAAATTGGCACACCGCCATGTTTAATGTTCTATGGGATGATAGGTTCACCCCTAAAGAATCCATCGGTAATTCCCCTTTCTTCCTTGTGTATGGAAGAGAAGGTAGTGTTCCTCCCAATGTCCTGTTACCATCACTTCATTTATCCCAAAAGGTGCAGGAGGAAGAAATCCCCTCCCTAGAAAGTCGAATTAATACTTTACTTAAACTTGAAGAGACCAAAACACAGGCTAAACATAAATTAGATCAGCATCAACAAATTGTCAAACATTGGTTTGATGGGAGTTCATCCTCCTATAGAAACTTCAACGTATGAGACCTAGTTTTTAGGTGGGATAAGGCACATGAGGATAAAGAGGAACACACCAAGTTTCAAAATCTATGGCTAGGATCGTTTATTGTTAAAGAAAAACTCGGTCCTAGTTCTTTTCATCTCCAAAATATGGAGGGACAGCCAAATACTTTTCCAGTAAATGGTCAGGCCCTCATAAAGTACTTTTTGTGATCTACTTGAAAAAAGTTAGTTTGTAAATATTTAGTTTGTAGTGTGTTTTTTTATTTTATTTGAGTGAAATTTAATTGTTGTTTTGCCTATCTTTCTAATATTTTATTATTCTGTTCAAAACTAATCATCATGAAGGAATCTGGTTTTAAAAGACTGTGTTTCTTGTTTATTTCCAAGCCACCATCGAGAATTCAAATCTAGTATTGAAACTAAAATATACCTTAGCCCTAATCGTTAAATTTTAAATCTAGTTGTTGCCATTTTTCTTTCCCTTTTCCTTTTAAAGGATTGTCTCATAAAATTGGTCTAACCCTTGACAATCATGTAGATATTAAGACTTCTTACGCCATCCCTCGTCCTTAAGGAACTTTCTAGATTTGCTTCCCCATCTTTTAGATAATCTCTTGTTGGGAGATTAATTTCAAATACCATGATTGGATCACCTATGCTTTCAAAATAAAATTGTACAAGTTTCTAGTTGAGGGTTGAAAGGTCCCATCATAAGTCAGTCCATTATGACCATGGAGAATTCATGGAAGTGACATTACCATTTATGGTTACCAATCCATGGTAGTGGCCTCCAGCTTTCTAAACTGAAGGACAAGATGTCTCATCACGAGCTGGATTGCTCACTTTCTTGGACTTCTCTGGATGACAATGTTGTTAACTGGTCACCAAGCCAGAGCTGTGACCTCATCTAGTTCCTAAATTACCAAAAGAATCAAAATCAATAACTCCAGGATAGATCTATCATGTGTTCTTAACTACTAGCTGGGATAGAAGCATATGATTGGGTTAAAAGGAAACCTTTTCAAGGCTATGAATGCATGTTGGAAGCAGTGGCCATGCCTGAGGTATCAAAGTCCTACTCATAAATTCCCATAACTCATGGGAAAAACCATCTTTCAGATCTCAATCCTTAAAATAATTATGTACCTCAGTTTTTGAATCATGGCTACACAAGTTTATCATATGCCACCATGGATAATATCATTACTATATAGACCAAATGAGAAACTCTCAGAGGAAACTCGGATATTTGACAAGACGATGCTTTTAGTCTTCATGATGTGATGTTTTCACTAGGAAAGAGATAATTGCTTCACCCAGTGAGTCGCCATTTGTTGGCTGCCCAACTAGCATCTTGTTTTTCATTGTCATTTGAAATACAAAATCACTTCTTATACTCACTGCCTAGTATGTATATATGTGTCAGATTTACTGATTTTCTTTTGTACAAAGGTGTGATTGTTTAGTGCCAATCAGTCTTGTTTGAATTTTTATCATTTTCGTGAGAATATCTTTGTGTCACTTATTGATCGTTTTCCCTCTTCAATTTCATGACTGTAAAGCATGAAATTAAAGCTTCTTTTCGTGCAAATTGTTGATCGAACTCTTGTGACAGTATCCCTTTTCATGGATGAAATATTATTGTTTGTTTGCTTTAACTAATATAAGGTCTAAATAAGAATATCCTTGAGCTATGTTTTAAATGGAAAGTCTATGAACTATGTTAAACAACCTAAGAAAGGCCCACTTCCTAGAAACTAAGCTCTATTTTAAGAGGTATGGGTTTGATTTAAACTAATTTATGAACTAAAGTGTCCAGCATGAACTAAAACCTTGATTAAAACTATTGATAAATCATTGATATGAATGATATGGGGTTCATTTAAAAATTTATCGCTCTAAACAATCTCGACATAAAAAAAAATTAACACCTACCATTGTCATATCACGACATGATGTTTAGTAATGTTCACTTATCCTAACTTGACCTTTCGGCTATCATATGAATCATTACTCTACATGGTATTAATGTCCTCGAAATCGGGTTAGTAGTTTGTGGCAGGCCGCAAGGGTTTCATGGATTTGTTAGTTTCGAACCTCTCTATAGGAGGTAATCAAAACTTGGAGTGGGAGATAATGGTAGAGCATCCTCAAACCCTCAAGTGTTTTTTTATCATCATGTATGTTCATTCAGCCTCCTTCGTTGTTTATGGGCTTCATCTGTTGCAATTGCAGTGTTTTCCCCTTGATTAAAATTGTTTCGGTGTCTTCTAGTTTACCCCTATTGATTTTATGGCTCCCGTAGTGAGGATAGAGCCGAATGGCCCGCAAACCTCGTTGTCCCATCATGATGCGAAGGGTAGGCTTTCCCAGTTCGGTTGGTTAGAGTTTATCCAATCATTTAATGGTTTTAATTTAGAAGTGCCCAGGGAATTTTCTGGGACTTTTGATGGCACCAAAGCCAAAATTGGGGATGTTCCGATACAGGTCATGGAGGAATTCATTTCTAAGGCAACGGGTCTTCCCTAGAAAGGTGACAAGTGGTTTAAAAACATGAAGGTAACAAGTATTCCATGGTGGTTTATGTTGGCATCCAAGAAGTCGTGATACCACATAAAGGGTATGCCTTTAGAGGTATTTAACACTAGTTGGCATAGTCTATTGTTGATAATCAAGCAATTCATTACATGTGAAGGTTGTTATGGCCTAGTTTTCTATTTTCAAATATGGTTTCTTATGGTGTTTCAGGGTTTAGTTTAAACTTACCCTTATACTTACTTAGAAGCCTGCAAAAAATGCAAAAATTTATCAATGGCCAAGCCTTAACCCCGAGACCAGCTTGTTTCACCACGGCCTAATTTGCATCTTGGTTGAATTTCATTTGGTTAGCACAGGGGATAGTTGGAAAGGTTTTTTGGTAAGAAATGAATTTTGACCTCAGCAAAATGATCCTATCATCAATTTAACACAGGTTCCTGAAGATCCTTTCTCTCCCAAGGCTTCGCCTCATGATTTTTGAATTGAGATTCAGATTCATGATGACCCTATCATGTCACCCGATTCCCAAATGGAGGATTTTCCTATGGCTATATCGGCACCCAAAAGATCTGATTTTGTTCCTAGGAAACCCTTAGAAGTTGTCCTTGTCCATTTGAGGAATCAGTCTTTAAGTTTTGTTGATCAATCACAGTCTACGAGACCAGCGGTCAAGGAGAAACATAGAGAGTAGGGTAAAGAAACTAGGCATGTGCAGGAGGTATGTGAAGTTGAGTTTAAAAACAAAAGGAATGGTCGCATCCTATCTAAAATGATAAGAAACCTGAATAAATAGAGGAATGATCCCATTCAAATGATTATTATAGAAGATAAAAACTCTGATGAAAATAAAAGCCCAGACTCTGCAGAGGATAGTCATCCTCAGTATGACTTTGTTTCTAATTTTCCCTCGTTCCTCCAAGACTGTGAGGGATTATCAGAAATTGGGGTTGATTTAAAGGCTAAGTTGTTGCAAGAAAATCCTTCACACTCAGACCACCAACAATCGCTCATGAATCTAGAACCTGTGTGTTGTCACGAATGCTTAGCGTGGGCCCAAAGGTATTACGCAGATGTCCCTTATTTTGAAATGCGTCTTAATCATTTTATGAGGCAGAATATGGATCTTGAAAGAGACAATCGGGAGTTAAGGATTGAAATGTAGCAAAGTGTTCTTTAAGCAAACAAGAAACCCAGAAAACAAGGAGATATTATTATTAAGAATTCAACAAATGTCAATGCTATTATGGGATCAGATATGCATGAATCCTCATTTTCCAATGTTTGATTTGGGTTAATTAATCTATGTTTTTATTTCTGTTTGATTTGTTTTTTTTTAAGCATTAGTTGTTACATTGTTTTTAGACTAGCTACAGAATCAAAGATTTTGTAGCTTGTCTTAAACTAGTTAATGTGGTTTTTAATTGGATTTTAATTTTATTTTCAGGTATCAAAAAGAAATGACAAGTTGATCTGTGTGATGCTTGCTTAATGAAGAATCATGAAGTACTTATGTTTTAAAAGTAGGATTTATTCCAAACAATTTAGAATATATTTTTGAATGATTGTTAAAACTAACTTGTATAAGTTGTTGTAAACATTATTATTATAAACTCATATTAGTATGTAGTTTTAAAAACACTCTATTTTTTAAGATTTACCTCTATCCTATGGATATGATAAGTAAATCATTGTGTTTTTTAAATACTCAGTTAGCTTTGATATCAGGTGAAAATTTACATAGTATATAATTAGGTTAGTTATTTTATTTTTTCAGTTTTGATTATATCCCTTTACCGGCCAACGAAGTCGTAAAACCCGTCAGGGTGAGTCCTCCCAAATGGGTTAGGTTACTTAGACAACTTTGGACTGGACTTTCCCTCACAGTTGATGGTGTGTTCACTTATGCTCGTCAACATGTTTCTCGTGACACCCATCAAGTGTGCATGCTTCTTGGGTGGATTTGGAGATGAGTTGGGAAGAGAGCACGAGGAATATGTGATTGATTGGGAAAGTACTTGCCTTATAGGTGTGGGAAAGAGCACCTTGGGCACACGATGGTGACATGCAGACCCAAGAGGGCATGTTCCTCACTTACCTTGCAAAAAAGGATGTAGAATTAAGTTTTGTTTGGACAAGGACGGGGCAACTTGGGCTCGCACCCAAGATGTGGAACCACTCACCTTTGGAAGCACGGGTGCATTGGAGAGGTTAGACAACCTCATCGAAACACCAATGGAGAGTCGTGTCAGTCGGAATAAGGAACAATACAAGACAAGGGGCACAAACCCAAGGATAGTGTTGGGGACCTAACCTCCCTAAACTCTCATGTAGGTAGAATAATATGTTTTCTAGGTTGGATTACTGAGAAGGAGTGTGAACCAATAATGAGCAATTATACCACTTATTAATCCTTTTTAACCATAATGTATATTCCTTTAACTTATTCAACAATTTTCATCAGTTCATCATTAATATGTTATTCCAGCATATAACATTAACATCCATCAATGCATAACAAACAATAATAGACACATCCACACAATGCACAATACACCAATATTTTACGTGGAAACCCAATACGCGAGAAAACCACAGAATTATTTTCTTGTATGTATTTAAGAATTACATTCAAGGAAGCACCAACCTCCAATTCTCCAGCTCCAACTGGAAGGAGGCTCCAACCCTCTATTTTCTCAGGCTACAACCTGAGGGAAGCTCCAACTCCCCAATTCTCTAGCTACAACTAGAAGGAGGCTACAACCCCCTATGTTCTCTGGCTACAACCACCTAGTACTCAGGCTCCAACCTGAAGGAAGCCCCGACTCCCTGATTCTCTAGCACCAACTGGAAGGAGGCTACAACCCCATTTCCTTGCCCTATACAAGCACCCTGAAATATAAATTCCAAATGTAGACAACCTGCCACTGAATCAAACACTTCCACTATTAACCTGTCACTGTCAACCTATACCAAAAACTTGTAACAACTTGTACCAATCAACCTGTACCAAAAAACTTGTAACAACCTATACCAACAATCGGTAACAATCTATACCAACACAAGTGAATCAACTATGCACAACACAACCTATAACAACAACCTGTCACATCAACATGTCTCATCAATCTCATCAACCCATCAAATCTATTCACCAAGATCAATCACCAAGACAACTCTCAACCATATGCACAATATCACCAATATGTACATCAACCAAGACTACTTATAAACATCAACAAGATGTATCACAATCAAGATGTGCTTATAAAAGTATATCAAGTCATATATGCCACATCACCCATAAACCATGTGCCAACAATACTACTAGAAAGTGCCTCTAACAATGTACCAATCATGCGTCAACTATAGATCAAACTATGACTCATCAAGATGTACCAACATCACCATACCATACACCTCACGTATGTGCCACTCATCAACTATCTATCCCAACATGTATCTCAATCATATACCAAATACATATACCAATATAACCATCAAAATTTCTCTAGCATTACATCACACTATCCATAACCGAATACCATAAACCCTCACATCAAATCATGTGCCAAAACCTCACTGTTATGTAGCCTCAAGTGTGTACCAATCATATATAAATACCACTAACAAAATCCTCTCACAATGTACCATAATATATACCAATAAGACTTAGGCATGCACCAACAATATACTTCAGTATATCTGCTCAAAACCATTCTTCAACAATCCCTAAGCTTCCAAGAGGGAATCCAACAAATTTACAAGGCAAACCCTCAACCAGATTCATAGATTCAACACTGCACATATGAAAACCATACATTTTTCTTCTTGTATTTGTGGATCTATTACAGATCTATTTCTATAGCTATGATTCTATTGCCACGATTTTTTTGTCGTCATTCTCTTGTCACGACTCTCCTACCACGGTTTAGTTGTCGTGATTTTTCTACCATTGTTTTTATGTCATGATTTTGTTGCAGTGATTTTACTGTCGCGATTTTGTTGCCGTGATTCTACAGCCGCGATTTTGTTGCCGCATTTTTTCTTCCACGAATTTACTGTCATAAATTTGATCTATCAATAATTCCTTCCAAATAACCTTTCACAAATGGATATTCAATTATATTCAAAAATAGGTGCAAATAGGAGACCCTTGATCTCTTATTTATACTCTCCAAGTAGATTCCTCAAGGGGTTATCTTCTAACTCACTTTACCCAATTTCCTTCTTTTAGGGCTAAACCACTTCTAACCACTTGTCCGCTTACAACCACTTTATCCACAAACAGGTAAGTTCTCCACTTCTAGTTGCAACTAACTTTATTATTTTATTTATTTATTTTGCAACCACTTTGACTTATCCATAAATAGTAAACTCACCACTTCTTGTTGTAACCACTTTATTATTTAAATAATTTCTCTTTGCAACCACTTTACCATAATTCACAAACTCACAAATTTAATTGTTTTCTTAATGCAACAACTTTACCCATGATTAACTCCTAGTTACCATCAATTTGACTAGTCAACTTCTTCTAGGAGTTTCTAGAGTAATTTGACTTCTTTGACCTTCTAGGGGATCCTAGATAACTCATGAGGGCTCTCCAACTTCACATGGCCATAACTCTCTAACTATGAGAAGTTATGTGACATTCCACCTATCACTAGAAACGGCATGATATGTACTATCCATATAGAATAGGCTTACCTGCAAACACATTGATCTTCATACCTTTATACCTCAACCAAACTTGGGTTCCTTACTCATACCTCTAGAGCTACTAGACATACTCAAGGGTTGACATCAATCTACAATATCACTCTCTGAGGGTTGACATCAATGACAACCAACAATCCAAACCAATTGTATGACACTCTATGTAATAAAGATCGACATTAGTAAATAAGTCCTATATAATAATGTGAACAAGTCAATTGTAAGAATACTTAATAGAAGATTTCGCTTCTAGAAATATATTCCTCTAGAATGTTATTTAGAATATAGAATTAGTATAAATAGAAGTAGAAGGTATGGGAAAGTCTTGTCTTGAGAATTATTGTAATATAATGTTTCTCTACTAGAGGTTTCCCCCTCGAAGAGGCAAGTGAACATTTCTTTCATTTAATAAAGGTATTATTGTTGGTGTTTTTATTCTAATTATTTTGTTGTTTCTCTAGTATTTTCCACAATATTTTTGTTTCTTCTTATTATAATACATTTGGTACCTTACAAGTGGTAGCAAAGGACTTTCCTCTGTGGAAACTGATGGAAATTTTTTTAAGGGTAGAGATGTGTACTATCAGTGTTTTTAAATCACATAGATCTATCATTCAATGGGTAAAAGTGTGGTTGTGGAAGACTACATGTAGTAAATATAGATGGTTTCACCGATTTCTCAAAACAAACGTTTCACCTTGTTGGAAACTTCTATAACCCTTGTTAGCACCCCTTTGAGTAGTATTGCATCAGACAAAATCTATAGATGGCCATCACTCCCATATACCATCAAATATATCGGGAGTTCCCTAGGTCTCTTGAAACCAACTCTAGATCAGTCGATCGACTACTTGACTATTATAGTGTCACTGAGAACACCACTCGAGAAGATACTCTCTAGTACCTGGGTAATCGGGTAGTGTGGCAAAGGGTACGGTCAAGCCTTCTTAGTTGGTGCCCTGATATATTGGGTCGAGTACTAATGTTCGACCTTGCATGTATATCATAGAGATATAGCACAAGGCAAACCCTTTCCTATATGAACCATTGGGAACATAATAGCATAGGACAGAAATAGAAGGGAATTTGTTTTCGCGTAACCCTACCTCCTACATATAGGTTGCAAAATTCCTACACAATTTTCCCCATTAACAATTTGGGCATTTCGTCACTGTAGTATTCTTTAGGCTAGATTATAACTATGTAGGATTTTTTTTTAAGTATAGTGGTCCCACCAACACCTTTATTTGGGACCTATCTCATTGGATTCCCCTCTTTGCCCAGATCATTGTTGTACCAATCACTTATAAGACTTTTATTCTATGGACCCATCCACCCTTCCCAGCACCCTTATTTAGCACCTATCCCATTGACTTCCTCTTTTTACATTGATCATCGTGATACCCTTCACCAGTAACCCATTTTCTGTGCAAACCCACCTGGCCCTTTCCCTCTCTAATGGCACAGACCCACAACCAAGACTTTGATAACCACATCATTTCCTTGGACAAAGGCAATGATCAAATCAAGAAAGATATCTCTAACCTTACTTCCAACATTGCTACCTTAAATTCTTGACTCATTGAACTATAATAACTTCTAGCAACAGTGAACAACTTGACTGCAATGTTTCAGCAATCCCAAGAATCAATGAACAACTTGACTGCAATGTTTAAGCAATCCCAAGATCCTATCTCTTCTACACCACCTTATAACCCAGAAGGTGTTGAATCCTCCCCTTCCACATCCTTTCAATCCAACCACTTTCAATGTGACCTGCATCTTCCTAGAGTGGAGGTGAACAAATTTGATGTCTTGGATCCCACAGGTTGGGTCACTCGAATGGAACATTATTTCTCTTTGCACGACATTACTTATGACTTGGTCAAACTTTGTTACGGTGTTCTCTATATAGATCCTAAACATTGGAAATGGTGATAATGGCATAAAAATGCACGCCGAGGGTATGTGTCTTGGACATAGTTTGTAGAGATTTATGAGTGCTTTGACACCGACATCAACCATTTAGGTTGTTTAACCAAGTTAAAATAGTCTGGCATAGTGGAATACTTTATAGTTTCCTTTGAGGACTTGGATTTCCACACGGAGAGCATGTCAGATACTTTTTGTGGGAATTATTTATCAGTTTCCTAAAGGATAAAATATGTGCCCATGTCCTAATGGCTCACCCCTAAACTTGGTTGGAAGCTACTAAACAAGCTAAGGAATCATAATAGGTTGTTTCCTCCAAAACCAGAAAATACTCCTTTATTCCTCACCCTAAATACACAAATCTCGACCCTCCTACCACTCCACTCAAGATCCATAAATTAACCCAGACAAAAATGGTTGAATTCCAACTCAAGGGTCTTTGCTATAATTATGATGACAACTTATTTATGGGGCATAAGTGTAAGGAAAATAAGCTTTTTATGGCCATTTCTGAATATTCTTATGAAGAAGAGGTAGACATTTCCCTTGTGAAATAGCTACCCAATCTAGATGATCTTACTCCACCCTCTGATCCACCAAAAATTGAACCATTTATTTTACTGAATGACCTCACTAGCTTCTAGGCTCCCTAAACCCTCAAGTTAATTGGATACATTAAGAATCGGAAGGTCATCATCCTAGTCGATAGTGGAAGCACCCATAATTTGATTCATCGTGTTAAGTACCAAATACTGAATACATAAATACCACAAATATTCAAAGACAATATAGAATAAATCTCCACTTATTATTATCAAACCTTTAGGGTAGGGCAACACCATACAATGGATCCTATTATGGAAGGGATCCTCTCATGTTCACTTGCCTTTTCGAGGGGGCAATATCATAATGAGTTTCAACTCCAAATAAAATACTTCTCTTCATACTCATTGCATTGCTTGAACCCCTTTATATAGTGCTACCAACCACCTAAGAACATTCTAATAGAAGAACCTTCTAGAATCATAACCTTCTAAGAAGTCCTCTTACATTTATTATATCTAATTGCCATAGTGGGCCTTATTTAATACTATAGTGGGCCTAGTCCACCTTACATTGGATGGCCTCTACTATTATAACTATGGGCCCTCTGGGCCCCCTACTACCTCTCTAGATATGTAACAGCACCTCATTTCCCAAGAATCCAATTTATATATTCATGCAATCAATAATTTTCAAATCATGATTTCCAATGGAAATTCCATGAAATGTGGGGGGCATTGTGAAAATGTGAAGCTCCAAATTGGTTAGTACCACCTAAAATCTCATATGTTTGATATCAATATGGTTGATTGTGACATTTTGCTTAGTGTGGAATGGTTACGCACTCTCGGCCCCATCCTCATGGATTTTAAGGAATTGACAATACAATTCCAACAGGAGGGAAAACAGTATAAATTCCAAGGCATCATAGCAAACTCCCCTAAGATCATCAGTTCCCATCAAATGGAAAATCTCCTCAAACAAGGCCATTCTAGCATTATTTCCCAACTTCATTTCATTCGAGTAGTTGAGACACCCTATGTGCATCCCGACCTCCAATCTATACTCTTCCAACACCAAGTTTTTTTTACTACTCCCCATGAACTTCCCCCTTCCCGTGGCATTCATGGCCATTCCATTCATCTAGTACTGTGTAGTCTTCCTCCCAATGTTCTCCCTCATCGTCATCCCTTTTCCCAAAAGAATGAAATTGAGAAAAGTGTTCAAGAATTGCTCGAAGTAGGTGTTTTCCATCCTAGTACCAGCCCCTATTCTTCTCCTTTGGTCATGGTACTAAATAAAAAACGCACTTGGCATATGTATCCTGACTTTCGTGCCCTCAACAAACTCACTATCAAAGACAAATTTCCCATTCTTGTCATTGATGACATGTTGGATGAATTGAGTGGTGTTCGATACTTTACTAAACTTGATCTCCATTCTGGCTACCACTACATACATATGAAAGAGGAAGGCAATCTCAAGACTTCATTTAGAACTCATGAGGGTCACTATGAGTTATTGGTCATGTCCTTTGGCCTATGTAATGCTCCCTCCACTTTTCAAAGTCTCATGAATCATGTCTT
Source organism: Picea glauca (assembly GCA_000966675.3). NCBI lineage: Eukaryota > Viridiplantae > Streptophyta > Pinopsida > Pinales > Pinaceae > Picea > Picea glauca. The sequence goes on from JZKD02S1763855.1 coordinate 38,796, forward strand.
TCTTCCTTTCCTCCATCACTTTTTCTTAGTTTTCTTTGTTGATATTCTCATCTATAGTAAAACTTGGAAATCTCGTCTCACCCATGTGGATCAAGTTCTCCATCTACTCTCTAAGCACAAAATTGTTCTCAAACAATCTAAATGTGCCTTTGGAGCCTCAGATGTAGAGTACCTAGGTCATATTTTCGGCAAGGATGGCATACGGGTGGATCCTAAAAAAATTGAAGTTATGAAGGATTGGCCTCACCCTAAAAATCTTATGATCTTGTGTTATTTTCTAGGTTTAATGAGCTATTATCACAAGTTTTTTCATAATTATGGAAAAATTGTAGCACCTCTCATTGCTCTCCTTAAAAAGAATGCTTTCACTTGGACTCCAGCAGTTGATCAATCCTTCCACACCTTGAAAGAGGCTATGTGCATGACTCTTATCCTAGCACTACCCAACTTCACCAATACTTTTGTCTTGAAATGTGATGCTCCAGGGAAAAGAATTGGGGAATTCCTCATGCAAGATTGTCAACCTTTGGCTTTCACTAGCAAACAACTTTCAAAGAGACGTTTGGGCCAATCAATATATGAAAAGGAAATATCGGTAGTTCAACATGGAGTGGACCTCTGTAGTCCTTATCTATGGGGGAAACACTTCCAAATTAAAGATAATCATCAGAGCCTCAAATATTATCTGAAATAGTGAATTTCATCTCTGAAGCAACAAAAATGGGTGACCAAGATATTTGGATATGATTATGACATTGTTATCGCACAGTTTGTAGCTAGGTCAAAAGGTTAGGAGATTGAGTTCAAACTGACGTAACTGGAACCTACCCCACCCAATGTCACCACAATGGGGAGGTTCTTTATATTCAGGGAGGTTAGTCCTAAGGGAGATGTCCCCGATAACCTGGAGTTTTGAAGAGGCTAAGGTATAAAGGTCAAAGTGAAATTCCCTCTTCACAGGTTACCACCAAGAGCAGATAGTTCCGGCTAAACAGCCAATAATGAAGTGTAGGCCCAAATGAGAACACCTGCCTGGAACAAACCAACAACAAAACAATACATGCAGGATATGATTCAATGGGTTAGTACTTCACAGAACTATCTGATATCAATATATTAGCAATTATGAAAATAGATACTAACGAGATCAATCTTTATTAATATAGCAATGGAACAATATCAATTCATCAATAAATGTCAAGATGATGTAGAAAATAGTGTATCCAATCAATCCCTTACTCAATAAATGCTTCAAACCACCATCTAATTTCATATAAAGAGAAATTGTTGTGTCAAGATGGAATAACCAAGGATGACATCAACCTTATTAGGGTTAGTAGTTAGTTAGGGTTTCAATTTATAAGAGTTTGAAAGTTTGTTTGACCACTATCACTTCAACGTTGGAGACCTAAGATCGGTGCCTGAGGGTAAATGGAGTCAATTCAAGAGAGGATGCAAAGTTGAAGGGAAAAGGCTAAAGACTAGAGGGAAGAGTTATGAAGTGCTGCAATGGCAGGGCCCCGGAAGAAAAACCCTAGGGGAAAGAGGCTCACACTGGTGTTGCTTAAGAAAGGCCTCATGCTCTTTCCTCCTTCCTTAGGTTTATCTTGGAAAAATGGCTAGCATAAAAGATAAATCAAGACACGAGAGTAAGGTGAGGAAGAGTGTTGCAAAGGCAAGGCCCTATCACCAAACCCTAGAAGCAGAACGGCACTAGGTGTAGATAACCTAGGCCTAGGATGTCTCCTCCTTCTTGACTTTTAAAAGGCACAGCTAGCACAGGGGAAGAAGTAACAAGAGTGTAGCAATGGCTAGGCTCTTCCTTCCTTCTTCAATGGATGAGAATTTCTCTTTTAGGGGACATGAGACAACGACCTACTTGTGTGTTTGTCCCCTAGGGTTTTAAAATCAAGAAAATTTATAATAAATGCAAGAATATAAGACTACAACCATTCAATTAAGAATTTTTGTAGAAAAAACACTTACATATCATGATGAAATACCATTGCAAACCCTAGTTGTAAACCTTCCTTCAAGAGAAATGCCAAAAATGCCAAGAAAAGCCTTCCTTCAACAAGTGCGCCTCACTCAAAGACAAGAAATACCCAAGTAGGGCACAAAACTCAGATCTCACTAATGAGTGAGTGGTGTGTTATGTCAAAATGAGGATAAAACTCCTCAATATATATTGTATCAATGACCTTTAATTAAATTTAGGTCATAAAAATTAGCCGACAAGGCTTTAAACCAAAATCATATTGTTTTTACATTAAAATGTCAAATTAAAACCCTAACTGAGTTGTAATAAAGGTAAAATCCCCTTCAAGGGAGGCGCTAGCCCCTTATAGGACAAATGAGACATCCAGGAGCAAAACGTTAGCCCCCTGGGGGCTTCTCCAACATGTCACACGTGTCACTCTTGCCCAGTCTGCCTCCAAGAATGACCATGAAGCTGGATGATGTCATAGTAAGGGTGGGGGTGCTATGAGCCTTCCAAGGCCAACGTTCCACTAAAAAGGGATCATTCCCCCTAGGCCAGGCTCTGCCAAAGTGCCTCTGGTGAAACTTCCTCTTCTCCTCTGGTGCAAAACCTCGGTCAAACATTGTTCTGTCTCTACCCCTTTGAAGGCGTCTCAGCAACCATCTGGTGGGCTCTTCAGCCCCATGGAGGTCCGAACTAATCATCTCCCCATGTGTACTGATCCACGTGGTACCTGTCCGTCGGGCATGGTCCTGCACATCAAAAACTACGCCCTCCATGGGCTCATTAGTCACAGGAATCATAGCAATGTTAATCACATTTCATCATTAATATTATAAAACATATGCATAAAAACCTTGATATATCATTCAATAGCTCAAAGACTTTACAAAAACCTACAATACAAGGTCGAGAAAAAGGACAAGATACCCTATTGGGCTAGTATCCATAAGGAAAGGAAAATTTCCAAGGGGTTTCTTCCAAGCCATGTAAACGAGGTGAAGTGGTTTAAGGGATGTCCAGACATACGGGTAGAGTGAGAGATAGGGATGCATGATATTACCTGTGGGTGCCTTTGTAGAAGGCGAGTTGTACCTGTCATGGATGCAATTTCTTCCAAGCCCCTTTTAGCCTTTATTCCTTTCTTTACTTGTTTTTTCTTCTTCTTTTTCTTTTTATTCAAGGGCTAACCAGAGGACATTGCCTTGGCGTGGTGACCAGAGCTGACAGTGTTACCCACAAGTACTTTAACAGCGATGATAAGGTTGGCTTGTGATGAGACCCCCTTTCCCTTGGCCATGCAACCAAAGGTCACTGCCCTGGCGTGGTAATCAAATGGTGGCAATGTCATGCTGTTAGGTACCCATGAACATAATAGGATGGCTCGTGATGAGACCCCCTATCCTCTTGATTAGGTCTTGTTTGTTATTTTTGCAGGTCCCTCTTGTTTCTTGCAAAGAGGCTTTTTATTGCCTTCTCGGGGATCCCTGGGCGAAGCATCTCGAGGTTTCATTTTTAGGATTTTATCTTTTACCAACTGCTTTTACCTTCTGGGCCTTTAGCCCCTTCTTCCCACGAGATAAGGTGCAAACCCACAAACAGATCATCCTAATGCCCGAACAAGGGGAATGGGAAAGATGAGCGGGAAACAAGATGGAAGAGTGGTGGTATGATGGGAGCGGATGATGGCTCTTCATAAATCCCCCAGTGGAAAACCAAAACCTATGGGCACGGGCTTGCTAGGGCACCCAGTCAATCTCCCCAAGCATGGTCAAGTGGGTCAATGTAAGATCCAAGTAGTCGTCAGAAATAAAAGGAATTAAATGCATACATTTAAAGGTTATAATGATCAAAAGTGACACATACCATGATACTTGAACCAATTACCTCATGGAGCAAGAGCCTTCTCTAATACAAGACCAAGCCGATGGTGATGGATGTTGTTGTTTCCAACAAGACGAATCTGATGAGAGAAGAAAAGGATGGGCCCTCCAGGGCCATGCTCAAGTCAATCCTGCTCTCGGTACTCCATGTCTAGGACCTGTGGGCCTCGAGACATGATCTCCTAGTTATCCCTAGAAATTGGGGATAACACACCCGATTGGTCCATGATCTCTATTTAAAGAGCATGGAGGGTCATTTTCTAATGATCAATTATGAGAAACTCTCTTGTAAAATTTCTTTGTAATCTTTTTCTTTTGCATTAATAAACTGCTCCAAGTGGTCACGTTGGTTGGGGCCGTGGATGTTTCCTTGTAGGGGCTTTACCACGTCAAAATATCAGAGTGTTGATCTTCGATCTGGTTGTGTGAGCGATTATTGAAGGTGTTCATCCTCTGTTAGAATACCTGTGTTGTTGAACAAAGTTTCCACAAGGAGGTGTGCAAGAATAGACTACGCAGTAAGATGGGTTGGTATAGAGATAAAATAACCTCCCAATTTTTATGGGTTAAATGACTTAGAGGAATTATTGACAAAATATGAAGATGAAGTGCTAAAAATGATCTAAAAATGATGAAGACTTGAAAAACTTGAAAACTTATTGCAAGTGAATGTTATGTGTTTAAAGCAAAAGGATCAGTTTGCAACACATAAATTAAAGGATTACTTATGCA